>LZPO01027372.1:74364-92732 GCA_001675575.1 Neotoma lepida
AAACGTCCAGGAAATCTGGGACACTATGAAAAGACCAAACCTAAGAATAATAGCAATAGATGAAAGAAAAGAGGAAGAGAAGACCTGTGGCAGGCCAAAGACACAGAAAATATTTTCAACAACATAATAGAAGAACATTTCTCTACCTTAAGGAAGGAGTTGCCTATCAAGCTACAAGAAAGCATACAGAACACCAAATAAACTGGACCACGATAGATGGCACTAGAAGGAACCCTATGCCCAAGAAAACACAAGGAATAAATAATCTCAGAGCAGCAAATCAAAAAAGGGGAAACACACACATATACCCCACAGCAACAAAATAACAGGAATCAACAAACACTGTTCATTGATATCTCTAATATCAGTTATCTCAACATCTCTTATCCTCAATAAATGATACAGACTAACAGAATGAATACAAAACCAGGATCCATTCCTTCTATTGCATCCAAGAAACACACCTTAACATCTAGGATAGATATCACCTCAGGATAAAAGGATGGAAAATGATATTCCAAGTAAATGGACCTGAGAAGCAATCTGGTGTAGCTATTTTAATATCTAACAAAACAGATCACATCAAAACTAATCAGAAGAGATGGGGAAGGACACTATAAAACTCAGCAAAGGGAAAAACTCATCAAGAGGACATTGTGATTCTTAACAGCTATGGACCAAACAAAAGGCCAACCAAGTTCATAAAAGAAATATGCTACAGCTAAAATCACATATTGACCTTCATACACTGATTATGGGAGACTTCAATATCCGACTCTTGCAAAAACACAGGTTATCCAGACAAAATATAAGCAGAGCAGAGCTGCAGCTAACAGACAAATCAAATGGACCTAACAGATATTTACAGAATGTTTCACCCACATACAAAAGAATGTATCTTCTTCTTAGCACCATATGGAACTTTCACCAAAATTGATCACATCTGTGGACACAAAGGAAGTTTCAACAGGGATAAGAAAACTGAAATAACCCCCTGCATCCTATCTGACCACCATGGATTAAAGCTACATATCAACAACACAAACAACAGAAAGATTCAAACTTACGGAAACTGAACAACTCACAAATGAATGAAAAATGAGACAAAACAGAAATTAAAGACTTTCTATAATTGAATGAAATGAATACACAACATAATCAAACTTATGGGACAGAATGAAAGCAGTTCTAAGAGGCAAAATAGCACTAAGTGCCTACATTTAAAAAATGGTGAGAGTTCATACTAGTAACTTAACAACACACCTGAAAGCTCTAGAATAAAAAGAAGCAAGTACACGCAAAAGGAGAAGACAGCAAGAAATAATCAAACAGGACTGAAATCAATAATAGAGAAACAAAAAAATTACAAAGAATAAAACAGTTGGTTCTTTGAGAAAAACAGTAAGACAGACAAAGCCTTACCAAAATTAACTAAAAGTCAGAGAGAGAAGATACAAATTAACAAAGTTAAAAATGAAAAGACAACATAACAACAGACACTGAGGCAATCCAAATCATAAGGACATATATTCAGAGCCGCTAGTAGCAAAAGTCCATAAGAGTACACAGCAGTGACAACTAGAGTTCAGAAGGTCAACCTATCAGGACTACTAAGGGTTCTGTTAGAGGAAATCATCACGCAAGGCGTTATGGAGTTACTGCCTTTTGAATGAATTGGCTGTCTCTTGTTGTGAACTTCTTGTGCAATAACAGCTATGATTCTCCCCATTTACTGTGCATCTCCATGTTATGTGTGCATGTAATCTCATGATTGCATCTCAATCTTNGGCACAACTTTCCCTATACATTTGGGGTATTTGGATAACTGTCCCCAGCTGTGTTTATTTTTCATTAACATAAATCTGGCCAGGGCCATTCTCTGGACAAAAGTATTTCAGCAAAGATACCTTTTTCCAAGGACAAATGCAAAGAAATAAACATTAGCTCATCTTACAGATAAGAGAAAATAACCACCAGCAATTAAATCCTCAACCCCTTACCTTCACCCCAGGTTATTTATTTACACAAGACCCTAACTTAAGAGATTTACTGCTCACATTTTAGCCATTTGCTAGTTACTGAGTTAAGGCAGTTATTCCCACTGGCCCAAGGAGTTCGCCTATAAGGCCAGGCATGCAATAGGTGCCAAGCTTCTTTCTTGTACAAATTAAGTTTTAATTCCTCCTCAGCCAGGTGTTATTCCTAGATTTTTCTCCTCAGCAATGACTGAGTGAAAGTGCTTTTACTAACCAAATGCTACATGCTCTAACATAGGTTGTTTAGCCACCTAACATATGTCCCTCTCCCTACCAGAAAGCAGCTGCAGCTGGGACAAGCGGGAAAAGCGGCGCCAAGGACAGTTTACTTTCTGTGACTTATTGACACCTAACATTCTACCTAGCCATTTGTAGATTATAGTTTGAGCACATCAATTCCCTAATTGATCTTAGCCTTTAGTTGGCCCGACCAGAGAACTCCCCTTCAGTCACTCCCCTTTAGGGTTGTAATTGGAAGCTGACAATTATTGCTTTATGTGTGGACCCTTATCACCTCTCTCTGTGACCCTGAAAACTTCAAGCCTTGCATTGCTTTGCCAAAGAATTACTGCATGTGTATATATACTGGTCCTCTCAGAGCACGGGGGGGAATGGATTGAGAAGATGGAAAAGACCTAGATAGATATGAGAGAACGGCAAGAAGGGAATTGATGGAGAAGAACAAGATGAGGGCAAAGATGAAAAGAACTAGATAGATATGAAAGAACAGCAGAAGGGACTGAGAGCAGGAGGGACTGAGAGGAGCTAAGTATGAGAACAGACAAGAAGCTGTGTAGATGGAATTGACATAGAAGAATAAAGTGAATGAACTAAAGAACTCAGTGTGCTTAGATTCATTGAATATCCCTCAGATTAGAATCCTTAGCTGCTTGTAGCTTCTGTTCTGGACCCTGATGGAAATCCCCTCAAGGCAGGCACTTGGGGGGAATTCGTTAGACATATTTTAAAAACTTGCACTCCACCAAATTAAAAAAATCTAAAAGAAATGTATAATAATAATAATAATTATTATTATTATTCCTTCTTTCTTCCTTCTCCTTCCCCTTTTACTTCTTCTGTTTTGTTTTTCAATACAGGGTTTCTCTGTGAGGCCCTGACTGTCCTGTAATACACTCTGTAGACCAGGCTGATCTTGAACAGCCTGCTTCTGCCTCCCTCCCAAATGCTGGGATTGAGGGCTTCCACCACCACACCCCTGCATATTTTCTTCATATATACCACTTACAAAAGTTAAATCAAGATCAGGTCATAAATTTAAGCAAACCTATAACTCCTAGTGAAACAGAAGCAGTGATTAGGTCTCCCTACCAAAAGAAGCACAGGGCCAGATGATTTTAATTAGCACAGAACTCTACCAGACTTTCAAAGAGCTAATACCCATATTCCTCACATTATTCCACAAAATAGAAACGGAAGGGACATTGCCCAGTTCATTATATGAGGCCACAGTTACCCAGATACACAAACCACACAAAGACTCAACAAAGAAAGAAAATTACAGACAAATTTCCCTTATTACCATAAAAGCAAAAATACTCAATAAAATACTTGCAAGCCAAATCCAAGAACACATTAACAAGATCATCCAGCATGATCAAATAGGCTTCATCCCAGAGATGCAGGGATGGTTCAATATATGCAAATCAGTAAGTGTAATCCACCATATAATCAAACTGAAAGACAAAAACCACATGATCATCTACATGCAGAAAAGGCCTTTGACAAAAATCCAACACCTGTTCATGATAAAAGTCCTAGAGAGATCAGGGATACAAGGGACATTCCTAAACATAATAAAGGCAATTTACAGCAAGCCTACAGCTAACATCAAATTAAATGGAGAGAAACTCAAAGCAATTTCACTAAAATCAGAAACAAGACAAAGCTGTCCACTCTCCCCATATCTATTCAGTATAGTACTTGAAGTTCTAGCTACAGCAATAAGACAACTGAGGGAGATCAAGGGGATACAAATTGGAAAGGAAGATGTCTAAGTATCTTTATTTGCAGATAATATGACAGTATATAAGTGACCCTAAAAATTCTGCCTGGAAACTCCTATAGCTGATAAACACTTTGAGCAAAGTAGCTGGATACAAGATTAAATAAAAAAAAAAAAATCAGTAGCCCTCCTATATACAAACGGAAAACAACATCTTTCACAATAGCCTCAAATAATATAAAATATCTTGGAGTAACTCCAATCAGGCAAGTGAAAGACTTGTATGATAAAAAATCTTTAAGACATTAAAGAAGATATCAGAAGAAGGAAAGATCTCCCATGCCCATGGATCAGTAGGATTAATATAGTAAAATGGCCATCCTATCAAAAGCAATGTAACAGATTCAATGCAATCCCCATCAAAATTCCAACACAATTCTTCACAAACCTAGAAAGAACAATTTTCAGCTTCATATGGAAATACATAGAACCCAGGACAGCTAAAACAATCCTGAATAATTAAGTAACTGCTGATGGTATAATCATCCCTGATTCTAAGTTGTACTACAGAGTTATAAAAATAAAAACAGCATGGTTGGCACAAAAGCAGACATGTTGGTCAATGGAATTGAATTGAAGACCCAGAAATAAGTTCACACACCTATGGCCACCTGTTTTTTTGTTATGTTTTGTTTGTTTGTTTTTGTTTTTTTATAAAGAAGCCAGAAATACACACTGGAAAAAAGGCAGAATCTTCAGCAAATGGTGCTGGCAAAACTGAATGGCCGCATGTAAAATCCAAATAGATCCATTCTTATCACCCTGCACAAAACTCAACTCCAAATGGATCAAAGACTTCAACATAAGATTCACTGAACCTCTTAGAAGAGAAAGTGGGGACTAGCCTCAAGCTCATTGGCACAGGAGAAGACTTTCTGAACAGAACACCAATAGCACAGGCAATAAAATCAACAATTAATAAATGGGACCTCATGAAACTGAAAAGTTTCTGTAAGGCAAAAGACACCATCATTCAGACAAAGCAGCAGCCTACAGAATGGAAAAAGATTTTTTTTACCAACTAAACATCCAATAGCGGGCTAACATCCAAAATATATAAAGAACTCAAAATCCTAGATATCAGGAAAACAAATAACCCAATTAAAAATGGTATACACACCTAAACAGAGAAACTCAAATGTCTGAGAAACACTTAAAGAAATGTCCATCATCCTTAGCCATTAAGGAAATGCAAATCAAAACTACTTTGACTTAGACTGCCACTGTTCCGGTGTTCCTTGGAGAAGGGCCTCAGTGGCTTAACGTGCTGTGAGTGATAAGATCCTGATCCCTGGCCCAGAGTTAATATTTGTTGCTGTTTTTTATTAGACTAGCAGTAAGTCAGGCATAGTGGCACACACCTTTAATCCCAGCACTCGGGAGGCAGAGACAGGAAGATCTCTGTGAGTTCAAGGTCAGTCTGCTCTACAGAGTGAATTCCAGGACAGCCAGGGCTACACAGTGAGACCCTGTTGTAGAATATTATTTCAAGGTGTTACTTTTGTTTATGCTCTGGAATGTTTAATGATGCAAAGATGTGTTTGATTAAATAAATTCACCTGTGGTCAGGAGGCTGAGTTAGCAAGTAGCTGACAGAGAGTGGTAGGGAGGAGCCAGGTGAAAAAGGGTTTATAAGGAGGGGCAAGGAGAAGCACGAGGGCATTTTGGAGGACTCGAGCAGAGAAGAGGTGAGCTACTTGCTATTCAGCCTCTGAAGAGCAGAATTCCACCTAAACCTTTGAATCTTGAATTATTTAAAGGGATAGAGGTTTAGTTAAGTTCTCTTCATAGCTTTGTGAGAGTTGGAACTGGGAACAGATTTCCCTCCAGCTACTGGTAGGGAGTTACAGTTGCTGATTCAGACAGCTGTGGCTTAAAAGGCTGCAACGATTTAAATAAAGGTCAACACCCTGTCTCAAAACAAAACAGAACAACAAAAAAAGACAAATTAGTAGCCGCCACAGCTCTTAGACAGGTGGGCTATCCTGTGGCTTCAGGGTCTAATCATTTGGACAAGTATGTCACAGAGCATTTGTATGGCCCCAAAGTTTGGGTTAAAGCCCCTTTTATAATGTCTTTTGTTTTTTTGACAAGCAGATGAAAAGCTTTTGAGACATCTGGAAGTGCTAGCACTAGAGCCAAAGGGAGAGCTGATTTTAAAGCCTCAAATGCCTTTTGTTTAGTCTCACTCTAGATTACATCACTTTGTGCTGGTATATAGAGGCCGTGCTATTTCCACAAACTCGAGGATCCAGAGGCAGCAATACTTATCTGCACCTAGAAACTCTGGGCCCTGTCTCCTAGTCTTTGGAGTTGGGATCTGAAGGATGGCAGCAGTCCTACTCTGAGACAGGCTCCTTTTGCCTCCCCTCAGCTGGTAGCCAAGATAGGTAGCCTCTGATGTATAAAGTTGAGTTTTCTTAACCAACATTCTATAGCCCAAGGTCTGTAATTCTAGCAGCAGTCCCTCTGGCCCTTTTATAATTTATTTTAGTTTTAATGGCTAGGAGGAGGTTATTTACATGTTGTAAGAATATGGTCCCAGAAAATCTCTGATGGAAGGGCAGGAGGTCAGCATTTAGGGTTTTTAAATCCTTGGGGCAATCTGGTCCAGGTACATTGCCTGCTTTAACCTCCTTCTGGATCTTTCCATTCAAAAGCAAAGGCGGGTTGACTCACCTCTGTCAATGGGAGGCTGCAGAATGCATCTTGCAGGTCCAAGACAGTGTACACCCGTTTCTCTGAATCACACTCATGAGAATCAGAGGTCCCAGGTTTCTTCACAGGCAGGAGAGGTGTATTCTAAGGTGACTGTCAGGGCACCAGGATGCCCGTCTCTCTAAGCCAGGCAATATAGACCCCAATTTTTCCTTTTTGTTTCCAAGGTCGTTGGGTATTGTTTCATCTGGATAAGGATAGCTGAACTGGTTAGCTGAACAATTATAGGAACTTAGTGTTGGGCCAGTCCTGGGGGGTTGGTTTCTGCCTATACCTCTGGGAATCTTTGTGGTCAATATGAGAAACAGTCCAACTGCATCTTTTAATTGGAGGCAGGGCTTTCAGCTAGGAGATACTCTTTTGACAGAGGGTGTGACAGAGGGTAAGCCATCAAAATTTTGCTGGGTATCTGTAACTCTAACTACATCGTCATCAGAGGAAGGCAACAGTGGCTTGCAGCTTACACAAAAGTTCTTGTCCCAATCAGTTCTCTGTTGTTAAATACCTTTTGAGCTACCTCCAGCAACTGGGACCTACTTATATATACCTTTATATTTTTCTAATTTTTATAACTTTTCTCTAATATCTGGGGTCAATTGGGTGACAAAATGAATCTTTTTAGTAGCTGTCTTTAATCCTTCTAAAAAGTACCTAGCACATTTTTTTTAGTCTCCTTGGTCAGTGTTGGACAGAATGGAAAATCTGTCTGTCCAGGCTGCATTGTCCATCAGTGACCCCCCCGCAGGGGGGTGGTAATTTTTCTACTTTTTTTTTTCAGAGAATGGTTCCTTTTGAGTTTTCCAATTGTATGGCTACTGGTTGAAATGAAGATATAAATCATGAAAGAGAAACGAGTGGAATTTCCTCTTTCTCCCTTCCCTGGGACTGCTTAGATTAGGCAGGTTAGTGTAGGAGGGAATGATCACCTCAGGGAACTATTTCCCCCTCTGTGTGTGCCTTCTACTTAGATGGCAGGGGGCCCTGGATGAGAGGCTCAGCCCCTTCCTGACTCTACACAGGGACCAGGACCCTCGATGACCCAAGCAGGACTGTGAGAGGAGTCAAAGGATGAAACAAGTGAGTGCTCCAGAAGTGTGACAGCTGGAGGGTTATTCTTGTTGTTTTTTGTTTTTGTTTCTCTGGACCACCTGGCAGAGTTAAAAGTATTTAGATTCCAAACTAGAGGGCACAAATCTTAAGTTGAGGTGTGTTTGTGTGTGTGTGTGTCCCCAGAGAAAGCCACTGGTCAATAAAGGGAAACAAAACTGACAGAAACACATAGAAAGACACACAGACACACATGAACAGAGAGAGACACACCGTAAAGACAACCAGGGGTGGCCACCACACATTCGTACACCTGAACAGACAGGGAATCCAGTGACATCTCACATAGATCCTGGATGTTAGATCAGCAGCCTCGTTCAACCTCTATGCATCCAATCAGAAGGTGCCTTAACAAGATTTACCTCCAGAAGTGAGAGACCAGGTGACTTTCTAATTTGTTTCCTTTTGGGGTGGTGGTGCCAGGCTCCTCTGAAGCATTAGGCAACAACTGATCAAAGGGAGTCCTGGGGCCCTGGAACATTTCAGGTTGCACACCCTATAGGAGTCCCTTGACCACCATACTCTTCCTAGATCTGAGGGGCTCTGAGACCCCCCAGTGTCTCAAGGTCTGGTCTCTGAGGATCTTAGTGGAACCTCCAGAAATGTTTCGGGTCATCCATCAGAGAGTACTGCTCAGATATGTATTAGGCCAATAGAAAGTCTTTATTAGCCAGCTGGTAGTCACACTGGGTCTTTGGGATCCCAGTGCAGCACCAAACCTTTCTCAGGGTGAGCTTTTAAGCACAAAAAAACATATTCTGGGTTGACACACTTTAGTTAACAAGAACAATTAGCCATAAGAGGAACCACAGAAGCCAAAAAGCAAGGTTAGTACATTTAGACTTTCCCAGAACTATGAACTTTGATGAATTAGGTCTTTGTTTTCATTTTGGCAGATGGTACTGTCTACATGCTGAGTTTTATGTCCTGAATGGTACTTCCATCATGGAGTCAGTTGTGCTAAGGTCTGGAGGTCTGTGAGAAGGGGAGGGATTTTATGGAGCCATCACATTTAGGGCTGAGTGTTCCAAGGTCTGGTTATGCTTAGACCCCTGGCTGCTATACTACAGAGGGATAGGAACTAACTAGCCTGTCAGCCCACTGACTGACAGAACTGGGACTGGGACCACCCCAAATTAACGTTAGAGGGTTTACAAGGGGCTGAAACCTGTCTAATATCCAAAACTTTTAACTTAGACACTTCCCCTTCTTCTGATGCCTGCTATTCTGCCTTATGGGTTAATTCTTCTGGACAACAGCAGTATTATCGAGCCCCTGAGACTACCCGGTGGACATGTATTAATGGTTTGACTAAATATGCCTCTTCTGATGCTTTCCAAATGAATAGACAGTTTGATCAGGACCTAGAGGTATTATATGTTTCTGTTTCTAAATTTAAACAACAGTTAGATACCCTTACAGAAATGGCCCTATAAAATTGAAGAGGCTTAGACTTACTTGTCATTAGATAAAGGAAACTATGTATAACTTTGGAAGAAACCTGTTGTTTCTATGCTAATTGATCAGGAGTAATTAGAGAAAATCTTGCCATGGTTGGGGAAAACCTCAAAAAGCAAAAGAGGCAGACATAAATCAAAGAATTGATACCAGTCTCTGTTCTCTTGGTCCCCTGGCTAACTACTCTGCCATCAGCACTGACTGGGCCTTTAATTCTCATTCTGATTGGATTAACAGTGGGGCCCTGCATCTTAAACTATATGGCCAATTATGTATCAGTTTAGTAATGGTCCCTAGGGCCAATAACACCTCTTTAGAAGAGAATGAGTCCACAATTTGACTCATTCACTAAGACTAGTGGGGAATGAAACAGGGCCCGAGACCTTAGCACAACTGACTCCATGTTGGAAGTACCACTGAGAATGTAAAATTCAGCACATAGACAGCACCACCTGCCAAAATGAAAACAAAGACCTTTTGGGAAAGACTAAATATACTAACCTTGCTTTTTGGCTTCTGTAGTTCTGCTTCAGGCTAACTGTTCTTGTTAAATGAAGTATATCAACCCAGAATATGTTTTTTTGTACTTAAAAGCTCCCCCTGAGAAAGGTTAAGTGCTACACTGGGATCCTGATCCTGGCAAGCTAATAAAGACTTTCTATTGGCTTAAACCCATGTCTGAGCAGTCTTCTCTGGTGGTACCCCACAACACCTTCAGGGCTCAGGGAATCCTGTGGAAGAGGAGACAGAAACAGTATAAGAGCCAGAGGTGATGGAGAAAACAAGGTCCTCTAAATCAACATGAGCAAAGCTCATATGACCTCATAATGACTGAAGCAGCACGCACAGGGCCTGCATGGGTCTGTACTAGGTCATTTGTGTATATATTATGGCTTCCAGTTTAGCATTTTTATGGGATTCCTGAGTGTGCAAATGAGTGGGTCTTTGTTTCTTGTGCCTTCTCTTGAACTCTTTTCCTTCTGTTTTGTCCAATTCTAATGTGTTATTTTTTGTTTTATCTTATATTTCATTTTATTGTTATCCCTTAAATGCCTGTTTGTTTTCTAATGAGAGACAGCAAGGAGTAGATCCAGATGGGAGGGGAGGTGGGGAGGAACTGCAAGGAGTAGAGGGAGCAGAGACAATAGTCAGGATATAATATATTATTTGAGAAAAAAAATCTATTTTCAATAAAAGGGGAAACTTTCTTTTTAAGAAAGAGTCCTAGACTATCTAATAAAAATCCCAGAATCAGGCATGAGAAATCTCTGTTCCAGTTGCTGGTCAGAGGAGTTCAAGAGACTCCCCCAAACAATACAGGCTACTGTTGTTGCCCTTGAAAGTTAGTCTCTATTGCTGAAGGCACCACTCACTTTGGACACAGCACTCAGAAGATTTGCGCTAGATCTGACTTGAAAGCCTCCTCCCTGAGGACTAGCTTTAATAGTACCAAAAGGTATTAGCGAGCTGCCAAAGAAGGAAACAATCAGTAATCCTAGGCAGCTGTGACACCTACAATTCACAACAAAGATCTGAATAGCAAGTTATCCCTAAAGGTTCAATAGTGGCACTTGTATATTGGTACTAACTAACAGCTGTCTAATTGGACTTAGGTCCATTCTACAGGAGGGAAATCATGCCTGGTACTGTAATCCTAGTCAGCCATCCATGGTTAATGAGGTCATGGATCTTAAAGTACCTACTATTACCACTTTCATAAACCTGTGTAACTCCTAACTGCGTTCTAAATACTTAATACACATGAGTGTGGCTCTCATCCCTCATCAAAGACGCTTCTTTTCATAGCAGAGATAATTACACAAAGTAAGAACTAGAAAAACGCAGAGAACAACTGACCATAGGGTACCCAGCCCCAATTGAAACATCTACAACACAACCCCTACACCTAAGGCTTGGGAAGCATCACAGAGGAAGGGGTGGAAAGATTCTAAGAGCGAGAGAACTAGGAAGTCTGCTGCAGGATTATATCTTCTAGATATGACAGGAAAGTTACACTCATGAAATCTCAGCAAGATGGCTGCTAAAAGGAGACCTGAATGATGACATCAGTTGACTTGCCAATGTGAATGGGAAAAATCTCAAAGGCCCTAACCCTAGATGAAGAGCTATGGGCAATTAAAGACTGATGGGAGGGAAAATTAAGTCTTCCCCAAGGATGAGTCCTTTAAATGTTTATCTCAAACCAAGTGGTTAGCCCAAAAACATATACATACATGCCAACACTAAACAGACTTAACAGGTGGCATTTATATAATTTATATAATTATTCACATATTTATATGTAATAGCATATTACATATAATATGTAATTAATTACATATAATATGTAATTAAAGAATAAGAGGCTATGAATGTGAGTGGGCATAGGAGGTCATGGAGGAAGGAGTGGAACAGGGGGAAATGATGTAATTATGTTTTCAATCTTAAAACTTTGTTTAAAGAAGGAACTGCTAATCAGACTAGACAGGCAATGGAGATGACTGTAGAGCGAATCTTAAACGGTCTTACTAATTGAAAACACCAGGCCAGGTATTGAGGTAAATTCTGAATGATCAGAGAGACAGAACAAGCCACAGCCAACCTCACCTTGCCAACTCCTCAGCTGATCTTGTTTCAGAATGCAGGCTTCTGAGTCTTCACCCGAATGAATCTCAGCTGAACTGCTGCTCAAAGCCTGAAAGCTTAAGAGGCCCTCTAGCTTCTGGTTTCCACACCTTATATACCTTTCTGCTTCCTGCCACTACTTTCTGGGGTTAAAGGCATGTGTCTTTCTCAAGCAAAGACATGAGATCTCAGGTGCTGGAATTAAAGGTGTGTGTGTGCCACCATGCCTGGCTGTTTCCAGTGTGGCCTTGAACTCACAGAGATCTGGATGGATCTCTGCCTCGGGAATGCTAGGATTAAAGGCATGTGCTACCACTGCCTAACCTCTATGTTTAATCTAGTGGCTGTTCTGTTCTCTGACCCCAAATAAGTTTTATTAGGGTACACAATATTTTGGGGGACATAATATAATCACCACAGATGACAACTTCCCATTTTAGCAGAGTGGTGACTTGAGAAGTGAACTAAGGCCAGAAGGAAGCCTGGTATGTCTGGAACCCAAAAAAGCACAATGATTAGGCAAACAGTAATGAAGAACCAGATGCCCATCGGTGAACAAAGCCCATGTATCTCTTCGTTATTATTCAGCCATGAGAAGGAGAATTGTCAACGTGCTACAGTATCAGCTTTGAAAACACACTAGGTTAAAGAAGGGAGACCTAAAGGGCCACTCCTGTAGAATTTCAACTCAACAAAACACCAAACCAGATGTTACATTTAATCTTCTTCGTCAACCTAGGAGACATACCTCTCGGTGTGTCTGTGATGGCAACTGCAGAGAGGTTTAAAAGGGAAGACCCACTCTGAATGTGGTTGGTACTACACCGCAGGCTGGAATCCTGAACTGCATAAAAAGAGGGAACGACAAAGTGAGCTGAGCACCAATATTCATCTCTCTCTGCTTCCTGAGTACACAGTATGACCATGTATAACTCAAGCTCCTGCTGCATGTTTCTCACCACGATAGACAGCATCCTCTCAAACTGTAAGATAAAATAAGGGTTGGGAAAAAGGCTCAGTGGGTAAAGTGCTTGCTGAACAAACATGGGAAGACCTGAGTTTGGATTCCCAGTGCCTAAATACTTGTAACCCTCGAGCTGGGTGAGGAAAGAGGCAAGTAGATCCCAAGGATATGCCACTCAGCCAAGCTGGTCTAACCCAAACATCTCTCAGTGCAGGAAGAGATCCTGTCTCAAAAGAAAGGTGGAGAGTGATAGATACTCAAAAGTTCAGTGGACTCCACGAGCATCCAAACACAAGAAAACAAACCCTTCCTTAAGCTGCTTTCATTGGGCATTTTGAAATTTTGTCACAGAAATGAGAAAGGTAGGAAATAGGCGAATCCATAGAAATAAAAGCCTATTTATGGTTGTCAGGGACAACAGAGAAAGGCATAAACCATTTAGAACTACATGAAAATGGTTTTAGTCCAACAGTGAAAGGACCAAATGACACTAAATTGCTGAAAACGGTTAATTTTATTTTATATGAATTTCATCTCAATACAAATAAATAACTTACAAAGAAAAAATACATGAAGACATATATGTAAACATTAAAAACCAAAAACAAAATAAAGGGAACTGGGATACAGCTGAGAGTACTTCCCTAGCTTGTGCAAAGACCTGGGTTCCATCCCTGGCATGATGAAAACAAACTGGCTGGTCTTAAGAATCCTATCACATCCATATTAGGCTCTCCAAATCTCACAAGCTGCAGCTCTCTACAGTTGTACCTGCCATCTGGTAAGGTCCTACTACAGTGCTGGACTCTAAATATTTAACATGAACACTAGAACTCCAGCACTGCCCTGAATTTGCCCTTCCTAGCCCTCTCAAATCAGAGGTCTATGGGTTTAAGGGCCAAGTCTATAAATCAAATGTGAGCCACATACTCTGGTCAGTACCAACTATTTTCCCAGGGACAGTGGTTCGTGTTTGTTTGGTTTTTTAAATCGAAGATATCTGGCTATTGAAACTATACCCTCTGAACAACTCTGTCATGTAAGGGATTGAAAGAATTCAGCCCCCTATATATTCCTATGTAGAGAAATAACAACAACAAAGAGAATTTGATATTTATGCAACAAAATAAATTTTCAAAGAACTGGCCAGCTCGAACTGGCTTCAGTAACGTCTACGGTCACTGGTATGGTAGGATTCCCGCTCCCAGGAGTGCCTATGCTTTTTATGCCTATGGGACTTATCTGGACTCCTACTTCTATGACTCCACCCTTCAGAATGGCCACCATGCCTGCTGGAATGAGTACCTGAACTCCTCCCTCTATCCCTCTCTTTGCTCCTTTCTTCTCCCGCCCTCTCTTTGCTCCTTTCTTCTCCCGCCCTCTCTTTGCTCCTTTCTTCTCCTACCCTCTCTCTGCTCCTTTGTTCTCCGGCCCTCTCTCTGCTCCTTTCTTCTCCTGTCCTCTCTTTGCTCCTTTCTTCTCCTACCTTCTCTCTGCTCCTTCGTTCTCCCGCCCTCCTGCTCGAGGACTTATGCTCATGCTTGGGTTTCTCTCTCCTTGGCTCCTTCTTGGGGTCCTGTGCTCTACCATGGAAGGAATTCCTGACATCAGGGGAGCCTGGGTGCTTCTGCCTCCCCTCTCTGGATTCAGACTTGTGTGCTTTCTCTGAGCTCTTGCTGCTATGCTTCTTTGGGTCATCCTTTTCCTTTGCTGTCTTGCTGCTGGAGGACAAAGAGCAGGATGGCAGCTCTGCTTGCCCCTTGTGTTCAGTCTTCTCTTTTTCTTTCTTTTTTTTCTTTTTCTCTTTTTTATCTGTGGGGGGATGAATAAGAAAAAGAAAATACAAAGAAGTCTCTTTAAAATGTGGCTTTCTTCTCTCAGTAAATCACATAAAACTGAGACATTCCAAAATGTTCCCATGCTAGCACATGGAGAATGTGCATGTGAAAAACATCCCAGGCAGCAGCATGAAGCAGTCACAGGTTATGCCTCCCAAAAAATGTCTTCAAGAATCAAATTAGACACCTGTTACTCCTGATAGGCCAAGTTGTACAAAACAAGCCCACACAGAAGGGCTGTATCTCCAAATACAATCTCCTTCTGAGATACAGAAGGGTTAGGACGACAACATATCAACTTAGGGAGACACAATTCTGCCCACACCACTAGCCTGCCTTCCTCAGACACTTCTGCTTTCTCAACTAAAATAAGGATTCTCACACCTTCTCCTTTGAAAGAGTCGATTACTGACTATCTATGCATACTTGGGAAAGAAGACACTAAGACTACGCAGAATCTTCTCCTGAGTTTTAACACTCCACCTTTTTTGTGCTTTTTTGTGGGTTTGACATCTTCATCTTCAGAGACCTCAGGAGAACTTGAAGGAGGTGTTTTAGCCCCACAGCCCTTCTCCTGGAGCTCTCTGGTCACTTCGTCCACATCTTCTGATTCCTGAGGAGCCCGGTAGTTTGACACATGGTCCACACGGATAGTTCTTCCTTTGATCTAAACAAGACCAGAAATGTTTCAGCAAAGACAGCTCCCGCATCTAGCTATCTGAACCAAACTACAGAGAAACTAGGTTTGAATCACATCCATTACTTTATATAAAGAAACCATTAAAGAAAACATGCTTAACTAGTATGTTATAGCATATACAGCTAATATTAATAATACACAGCACTCAGGGCAGCTAAATGGGGCCTGGGCCAAGTGAGATCTCTGGGGCAATTGTGTCCAGAGCCCCCTCTGATACGCTGCAGGTACTATGCAAATTTTCTCATGTTCTTCATGTGTCATGAAGTTAAAAAACACTCATCAAGAAAGTCTGAGAATTTAGGATTTAAAGCACAATTGATTATCTACAGGGCTAGGGAAATGGTACAGTTGGTACCTTGTAAGAATAAGGACCTGAAGTTAATCCCAAGAACCCACATAATCTGGGTGTGGTAGCACACACTTGTAATTTCAGCACTGGGAGGCAGAGGTAGGAAGACTGCTAGAGCTCACGGGCCAAGCAACCTAGCTTACTTGACAAGTTCCAGACAACTGAGAGATCTTGTCTCAAAAAAAAAGGAAAAGGAAAAGGTAGACAGATCTTGAGGAATGATGCCGAGGCTGTTCTCTGGCCTCCACTTATACATGCACACACAAGAATATGTGCACATATACACAAAGTTATACACAACATTTAACAAGAAAACAACATGCCCTAGAAAAGCATGAGGACTAGAAACACAAAATCTAATGTACAGCTGCTTTTTCAACAAAGTAATCAGGAGGCAAAATAAGACCATGGAAGCAAAAGTCTTTTGCTGTGGTAGTGGTATTAAATTAAAGGTTTCATATATAATAGGGAAGTACTCCATCACTGAGCTATAATCCTAGCTTTCCTTCCTTTTTCTTGAGCTCTCATACCTTTTTGATGGGGATGTCTTTCTGTACACTGTGAATATGTGTTGCTCTGATTGGTTGATAAATAAAATGCTGATTGGCCAGTAGCCAGGCAGGAAGTGTAGGCAGGTTAAGCAGACAAAGAGAATTCTGGGAAGAGGAAGGCTGAGTCAGGAGATGCCAGCCAGCTGCCCAAGGAACAACATGTAATGGGATGCAGGTAAAGCCACGGAACACGCAGTGACATATAGATTAATAGAAATGGGTTAATTTAAGTGTAAGAGCTAGTCACTGATAAGCCTGAGCTAATGGCCAAGCAGTTATAATTAATATAAGCCTGTGAGTAATTACTTCATAAGTGGCTGTGGGACCGTGGGGCCTGGTGGGATCCAGAAGAAACATTCTCCTACACCTTTTTCTACTCTTACCATACAGGACCCTCAGTTCCCACTGACTACTGGACTCTAAGCTATAGTTGTGCAGGTGAACAACAATAAGATGATCCCTTTGATTTATAAACAGCCTATTTTGAAGCAGATACACTTCTATACAGGTAATAGCATCTGAACTCTAAATTTCAGTTTTACTGTTCCATTCCAAGAGTACATAGTTACATGTACCTTTAAGCCTGAGAAACTTCTGTCATCCATTCTATTTCTCATTTTGATACTTTTTTTTAAAGCCATTTTCCTTTAATGGTGACTTCTTCTGAAGGCCACTCCCTTAAAATTTCAGAATGACTTATTTTTATAGAATTGGTCACCAGATTTTAAGTAAAGAATTTCCAAGAGCCAATATGTTAAGTCACTGGAATCATATACTAGATATACATGCCTGTCTTAGCTCATAAAACCATGATGAAGCCCCCAGTTCCCTAGCACAACACAATATCCAAGAGCAGTGTTTCTAGTCTCTAATGCACTAGAACAGATGGAAAATGTGTATAAGAAAAACATCCCGCAGATAAGGGGGCACAGTACCCATGTTTCTGGAACAACAGTTTGCTAACACATAGGGAAAAGTAATAAGTCCCGGCAGATGCATGAGCCAGAAAATGGTTTCCTGGAATCATTCCCTATCCAGTGTGTCTAGGCACTTCTATAACCCCCACAGTACATCCAGCTGACCAGTACTATTCCTGCACCTGTAAACAGCAGGCAAAAAAAATAAAAAGGCTGAAGCCTACCTCATACACAGGAAAAGTCCAGGCAAATCCTGCACAGTAAGCACGTTTACCTTAATTCCATTGAAATTGTCAACAGCCAGAACCGTGCTCCTCTGATCTTCATAGCACAGGAAACAGAATCCTTTGGATTTCCCAGTCTTCTTGTCTCTCACAAGATTAATGTTGACAATCTCCCCATATCTGTTTATAAAATGTATTATTCATTTAAAATGTAAAAACTTTCATACTGAATGATCAGAAAAAATTTAAATAGTACAGGAAAAATTGAACAAGATGACACAGTAGGTTGAAAATAAGTAAGAATGTAACAATGCCAAAATAAATGCATTAAATGAGACTGACAAAGTTATTTTGCACTGAAAAAAAGCAGAACTCATGAATCAAAACTTTTGGGCAGGTGTGGGTGGAGGCAGAGGTAAGCAAATCTCTATGAGTTTGAGGCCAGCCTAATTTATATTTCGATTTTCAGGTCAGCCAGGGCTACACAAAAGAAACAGAAACCTATTGGAGATTTTTAAGTTTAAAACAAAGTTGACAGGAATAAGACTAGATGAATTAATATCAAATAACATAAAAAAACAGAAATAAAAATAAGTGCCAATAATTCACTGTCAGACTAGGTATTTTTGAAGTGTATAATGAGATAATTTTCAAGAATTCATGAAACAAACTAAATTCACTATTGGTAAGGTCTCAAAATAAATATCAATAAGCACTAAAGCTTCTGAAAAAAAGACAGCTCAGCAGGTAAGAGCACCTACTGCTTTTGCAGAAAACCCAAATTTAGTTCCTAGCATCCAAGCCAGGTGTCTCACAATCTCTGTATCTCCAGGGGAATTTGATGGCTCTGGATTGAGT
>LZPO01027372.1:97102-108131 GCA_001675575.1 Neotoma lepida
AAATAAATAAATAAATAAATAAATAAATAAATAAAAAACGGACCTGTGGGCAGACAAGCTACAAGAGTGTAGGTGACCAGCGTGGTCGGAAGCGCTAAATAACCGGAGTGGGGACGCAGCGAATCTGAAAGGCACTGCTAAAGAAAACTGTGGACCTCACCAAGAAAGATCCAGGCGCTGTCCTTGTATTCCGAGTGCCAGGACACCTTTTCTGCCACCCCAAGTTGAACCTCTCGTTCATTCAGTTCGTTGATCAGCTTCACCTTAGTTAAGGGGCTGCGCGGGAGGAGTGAAAGAGTTTAAGTACGTTTCCTCACAGCCTGCGTTCTCACAGCCTGCGTTCTAGATACAGATTTTCTCCCACCCCTACGGATGTTCTCCCTGAAGGCCCTACCACCACAACGAGGGCCGAACACCATTTGTGGGCAGCCATCCACAACCCACTCCCCTTTCCACAGAGAAACTAAACCCTTACTTCATATTCGCGCCTTCTCTCTCAAGACATCAGCTTCCGGGTAAGGCTACGAAGGGCGTGAACAACCCGATCACGCAGCTCAGATTGGAGCCGGTGGAACTCGAGGCGGAACTTCCACCGGAAGTTCCGGCACTCTAAGACTTGGCACCTGCGCAGTAGCGCAGAAGCGCTTTCTCACGCTTAGTACCGTTTGCTCCTGTAGAGAAATAGTTCCCTAGTGCTTCCCTTTGTGATGCAGAGCGGGGGCGGGATCCTGGGCTTCACCGGACCTTTGGCTCCTGGATAAAGCCCCGCACTGTTTGATTTAGCTTTAAATGTTTTTTGAATAAAGTAGTGTGTCTGATCGGCTGACTTAAAGTCCCAGTTCTATCTCATAATCTAAAGCCCTCTTCTTTCACTCTCCGAGCAGTTGCTCAAAAACAGTCCCTCAAAGCCTCCCTGTTCAGGACTTAACAGCAGAAAACTAAAAAAGATAGCTATGAGATGCTAAATATTGTTCCCCGCTCCAATATTAACGACGGACCAGTGTGCCTCTACATACTGCATTAAATACCCACAGATTTATGTAAGAAATGTGGCCTTTTTCCAGCAGCAGGCAGAAATTAATAATTGTCAAATTAGCATCTATCAATTGATGAGATAGTGAATGAGTGCTGAATGGATGAGGTAGACAATTTATGCATGCTATCTGTTAGATTTCAAACCCAGGACAAGTCTCATTCGGTACCTGTGACTCCTCCCAGCACTCCTCACCTCGCCCCTACCTTAAACCTCTCCCTCCTAGGAGCTGGGCTTCCGCTTCCCTTCCCCCAGCCTGATCCCTATATAACAGAACCATTTTCATTTTTTCATTCAACCTCTACCCTCCCAACAACCCCAAGAATTCACACTCCCAACAGTTACCATCCCCGTTTTACAGAGGAAGAAACTGAGCTTCAAAACAATTAGCTGGCTTGAAGTTCTGGAGATATTGCTCAGTAGTTAAAAACCATTTGCTGATCTTCTAGAGGACCTTTATTCAGATCCTAGCACCCACAACAGATGGCTCACAACTCCAAAAGACCCATCCTCCTCCTCTAGCCTCTGTGGGTACCTGCACTCATATGGCATACACAGACATACATACACATAAATAAAACTAATAAATCTTTTACATTTTGATTAGTTTGAAGTGTTGTGCTTGTCCCAATTAGGTCAGGCTAATTTAATCAGCCCTTATTGAGCATCTAGGTTTGTCCTATACAGTTGCTGGATAGAAAGGAATCTGAAGGATGGGTCTTCTGCACTCAAAGAGCTGGTATGGTATAAGGGGCAATATACGTTTACTTGAATAGTTCATGTCCTAAATATTCAGAAGTCAATATGTCAGCAGAGAATAAGGGTTCCATTTTGTGAATTCTTAGTCTCTTTAACAATAGAATTTTTAAATGGACTCAGAAGGAAACTTAAAGGCCATTTTATTAAAGTTTGAATGACAACAGTGCAAGGAAGCTACAAATCTTGATTTAGACTCTATAGGTGAACCAGCTTTCCTGAGGGATAATCTCATGAGGAGGTGATCAACAGACCCTATTGGATTAACTCACTTTAATTTTTTAATTTTAAACTTTATTATTTCAAAAAAAAGATTGCAAGTTAAACACTGAAATTAACCAGACCCAAAGATTATATAACTCAACAAACTTCTATACAGTTAGAGTAGCATTCAGAACAGAAGCTGTGAAACTTCACATTGGATTTTATGCTTTCATTAACAAATTTATTTTTATTCACCTTGTCCAGTAACAAAACCAAGAAAACCATGATATCATTAGAACTAAAAGAAGAAGAATTTGATTTATATCCTCTTTCACTCATGTCCATTACTTGCATTCGGTCCATCCTCATCATCTAATATTGAGCCTTTCTGTTCTCTTTTCTACATGATACACCACACTCACCTGTACATTTGTTCATATATATATACATATATATATATAGTTAACTAGATTCTGCATATGAGGGGAAAACATGCAGACTTTTTTCTGAGATTGTGTGACCTCACTTAATATTATACATCCCAATTCCATCCATTTTTCTACAAATTTTATGATTTCATTTTTCTTTATAGTTGAATAGTATTCCACCTTTTATATATGCCAAATTTTCATTATCTATTCTTCTGTTGATGGGCAGCTAGACTGATTCTAATTATTTGCTATAGTAAATAAAGAAGTAATAAACATAGGGATGCAAACATCTCTGTGATAGGGTATAGTGTTCACTGTGTATATGCTCAGGAGTGAAATATCAGGGCCATATGGTAGTTCTAGTTTTAATTTTTTTGAAAACTCTCCAAATTGATTTCCACAATGGCTGTACTAATTTGCACCCACCACCACCAGTGAATGAAGGTTTTTTTCTCTCCACAGCCTCTCCAACATTTATTGTCAGATTCATTGATTTTAGCCACTCTGACAGGTGGCATCTCATGGTGGTATCTCAAAGTAGTAATTTTTATTTTTTATTTAAATTTTATTTTATTATTTGTAATTTTTATTTTCCTGATGTCTATGGATAGTGAACCTATTTGTTGACTGACAAATTTATTTATTTCCTTGGTGTTTAATTTCATTTATTTTTGCAAATTCTGAATAGTAGCCCTTTGAGGTATAGCTGGTAAAGCTTTTCTCCCACTCTGTGGGCTGTCTGTTAACTCTGTTGATCATTTCCTTTGCCATAAAGAAACTTTTCATTTTTATGTAGTCCCATCTGCTGAAACACAGGATTAGTTCCTGTTCTATTGATGTTCTATTCACAAAGATCTTGCCTATCCCAACATCTTGAAGAGTATCCCCATGTTTTCTTCTAGAAGTGTCAGTATTTCAGGTTTTTAATTAAAGTTATTGATCCATTTTTAACTGATTTTTGTACAAGGTGAAATATAAGAATCTACTTTCTGTCTTCTACAGGTAGAAATCCAGTTTTGCCAGCACATTGTTGAATCCCCAATGTATGTTTTTGCTTTCTTTATCAAAAATTAAGTGGGCATAGCTTTGTCATTTTATTTCTGGATCCTCTTATTCTATTCCATTGGTATTAATGTCTATTTTTATGCCAGTGCCAGGCTCTTTATGACTATAGCTCTATAGGAAACTTTGAGGTCAGGTATTGTAATACCACCAGCATTGTTCTTACTCCTTATGATCTCCTTGGCTTTCTGTGGTCTTTTATGGTTCCATATGAATTCTTGTATTTTTTTCTAAACCTGTGAAATATATCAGAATTTTGAAAGGTATTGCATTAAAGCTACAAATTAATTTTGCTAATATAGCCATTTTCACAATATTTATTCTACCAATCTAGAAGCATGGAACTCTTTTCTTTTTCGAGACAGGGTCTCACTATATAGCCCTGGTTCTCCTGGAATTCACCAATAGGCCAGGCTGGCCTCGAATTCACAGAGATCTGTCTGGCTCTGCCTCCAAAGTGTTGTGATTAAAGGCAACATGGAAGTTTTAAGGTAAGGTACAATATGTAATATTCTCATTTGGGGCAGATCAGAATGTTATGTCTCCATTTAAGGCCAGAGGTAGAACTCAGAATCCATTCCTTTAACAAGAGGAAGTAGCTTTACCTTAATGGACCTTAAAGCTCTGATCCCTCTACCTTTACATATAGTATTTTAAACCTTAAAGAAACACAAAGTTGATTATGATGGAGGTGGCCCATCTTCAATGGCCTCCAAGCTTACTAATGTCTGTCTAGCTACGTAACAAACAGAAGAAATGATAACACATGATGTGTGACACAAGCCATATATATATAATCCATCCTTTATATGTCTATATCAATATCTGGTCATAAAACATAATATTCTAAAAGTGAAGGTCCAGAGATGGATAGTTAGTAGTCTGAGTGGGCCTTATTCAGAGCACCAGATATAAGGCCATTCACAGAAGTATTTGATGGCAATTGTACCATCAAATGTCTCAGCCTACAACCAGGTTCCTTCAAGAAGCAAAGGCTGCCCACCAAGGACAGTTTCTCCTCACATATTCTGTCTGTGAACTAGTGACTGCCTTTGACTTCCTCACTCCAATGCAGCTACACCCTCTCCTCCCTTCCTACCCTGCTATTCATTAACTTTGTTGAATAATCTTGCCAGTGAAAACTAAACAGTGACAGATTGCATATGGGTTTTTATCTGTTCCTAGAAATCTCCATTTGCTTTGTTGGTAGGGCTAAAGTAGCCACTTGCAAAGTGATAAGCTTTCAGGCAGTATTATCTTGCTGGTGTCTTCTGGTAACTGTGAAATAAGAGAGTTGGGGCTACACCTGGGGATCAATTATCTGCATTTAGAAGGAATCTGGAGCATAAGAGAAAGTGTGGCCAACCAAATGGAAGGATAATTTACGTTGAGAATATGGGGAGTATTCCTATCCAACGTTTGGGTTCAGCAGAAGAGCTCATTGGTTTGATTTGGTTTGGTTTTCTTTTCTTTTTTTGTTGTTGGTGTCTGAGACACAGTCTCATATAGCACACAGTTTGGCCTTGAACTCTCAATCCTTTTGCCTCTCCCTGCTGCCATCCCCAATCAGCAGAGGTGTTCTGAAACTGAGGGAGTTGAAAGCCATCCCAATGTGGAAGTACTAAGGACTTCCTGAGGTCCTCAATTTCACTGCTCTCAATGGCAAGCCAGACATAAACCTGGAAATTTGATCACCACAGAGGAGCTGTAAGAAAAGAAGCAAGAAGCCATATTTTTCACAGTTGTGTTTATAGTTAGTAGGAATTGATATGGAATGATGCCTAGAAAATATATGTAAATCTGAGTTGAAAGGGATAACGGTCCAAAGTGCCCTCTAAACTTAACACTGGAGAACAGGAAATGGATTTGCCATCCATGATAGATACCTATTTGTGATATCCATCATTAACACTCATTTAGTGGTTGCTGTATGTAACATGTAGTACTAGCTAAGGAAGTCAAAGGGAGACCCTAAATTAAAGGAAATGCTGGAAATTTTGTTTAATCAATGTCCTCTTATTACCACACCACACTCCAAAACAGTTTCCTTTCCTGGTTTCCCTATTTATAGCAGTGAAAACAGTTTTCGAGATTTCCTAGGCCCAAAGGCATGGCTTTTACCTTTCATTTTTATTTCTCTCCTTAGAATCCTCATCCAATCACCAAGATCTACTGCAGTGCCTGTGAGACACATCTCTTCAAATCACAATTCTACTACAAGTATTTATCACCCCTAACTCTTTCAGTACTCATCATAACTGCCCTAACCACTATCCTCTCCCTGATCCCTCAATATAAAGCCTTATCTTCATCTAGTCTCCACTTGCCAACATTCCTTTGAATCCCAGATCATTATGCAAATTACACACTTCTGCCAAGAAAGTCACATACCCTGGGCCACCATCCTCTCTCTGACTGAAACCATGCT
This sequence comes from Neotoma lepida, assembly GCA_001675575.1. Classification (NCBI taxonomy): domain Eukaryota; kingdom Metazoa; phylum Chordata; class Mammalia; order Rodentia; family Cricetidae; genus Neotoma; species Neotoma lepida. Next base: position 103,017 of record LZPO01027372.1, read on the forward strand.
CAAACTCCAAAGCCCCATCCAGCCCTCTCTCCTACAAAAAAATCCCTCCATCCTGCCAGTTCCCTGTGATGGCTCCTACTTCTGAACTCTATAGCACTTCAGAAATCCTTTACACTCTCCCCAAGAAGACTATGAGATCCTGAAAGGTAAGCTTCTGCCCTTGTACACCCTAAAGGTGTAAAAGGTAGGAGATGCCTTTGTTTCCCCTTGGTCATTAGCTATACAATTATAATACTCTTATCTTTATCCAGATACTTCTGTTTTTATTGCTAAGTTATCTTGGAAGAGCATTCCTGGCAAATTTTTTGCCATTTATTTATTCACTCAGCAAATATTTAACAAGCATCTATTAAATGTCAAATGCTATGCTAGATGCCGGAGAGTTAACAATGAACAAATCAAGCAAAGTTCCTGTCTCCATGGAGCTTGTATTCTTATTGGAGAAGATGGAAAATAAATGTGTAAATATACATCCAGTGTCAATAAATTCTCTGAAGGAAGAGTGAAGCAGGCTAAGGGGACAAAATAGGATCTTACCCTCAAATTCTGGCAGGCAACCAAGAGCATAGGCATGAGTACATGCACATGAGCATGTGTGTGCTGCATGTGTCTGTGTTTTCTCAAACATGTGTGTGGAGTGTACGTGTGTGCAGAGATCAGAGTTTGACAGCAGGCATCTTCCTTGGCTTTACCCACTGAGCAATCTCCCCAGCCACTCCTTGCTGTTCCTTAAACAGAGACCTGGCTCAGGACATCTGTATAGAACATTCCCAACTCTGCAACACTCTGATTCCAGAGCCATGAAAGCATGGCTTGCTCTTCATTTTCTTACAGGTCTCTCCCTCTGTTTTGCTTTTAAAAAACTGTTTGAGAATTTCACACACAATACAATGCATTTTGATCATATCTACTTCTCCCTCCTCCCCTCAACTCCTCCCACTTCCACATTAATATCCCCCTCCCAAATTCCTGTCTTCTTCTATTACATGCTTACGTCACACACACACACACACACCACACACACACACACACACACACACACACACACACACACACACACTTTTGCCTCTGGTTGTGCATCTACTGGAAATGCTCTCTGTATAGAATCCATCTACTGTAGTGACTGTCTTTAAGGTCTGTCCCAACTGTCGCCACTTATCTGTATGTACTTCCTCTGACAATCGGTTTTCTACCCGCAGGTCTTATAGTTATCAGAATTATTTCTTCCACATCTGATCCTGATGTCAGTCACTCACACCTTCCTTATGACATTAACCACTTTGTATTATGCTTATTCAACTTATAACTGTTTTAAATAATAAAGTTTTTTTTCTGGTCACAGGACTCAAAGAACTCAAACTGATGCTGACCTGGAAGTCTCTTCTGGGTGGCTAGCTCTCACAGTGTTGGAAGGTGCTGTGCAAGCTGCCAGGGGAAAAGAGTTATCAACAGTCCTACCCAGCTATAAATCCTGTGAACTATGATGATTGGCTAAGCAAGATATGCTCAATGGTGCAATAGTGGCACTAATATCTAGGGAGAAACAAACAGCTGTCTGATTGGACTGAAGACCTGCTCAATAGGAGGGAACTGATGCTTGGCACTGAAAACCTACCCAAGAAACCATGACTGGAGGTCACAGACTCTAGAGGAGAACCTGCTACTACCATTTTGCTAAACTAATAACTGCCTTCTAAATATTTATCCTCATACATTTCAGAAGATGGAGGTTATTGGAGAGATCCATAACTGGTTAAAGTGCATAATAAGGGACTGTCAAGTGCCCATCCTCAAACACACCCCTAAGGCTTAGGGAACATCTCACCCCTATTTAAGGAGACTTGTGAGCCCACCCCACTTCAATACTGGAATGTTGCCTGGTGTGTATTGTGCAGGTCTTAGGAAGGCAACTATAGCTATTGAGCAACATCTCTGTCAAGTCCAGAAAACACTATTTTGTAGCAATCTTGCTGGTCCTTTAGCTCTTACAATCTTTTCATTCCCTCTTGTGACACTTTCTCTAAACCTTTTTGTCAACTTGACACAAATCTGTATATATCTGGGAAGAGGAAATCTCAACTGAAGAAATGACTCCATTGGATTGTCCTGTGGACATGTCTATGGGGCATTTTCTTGAATAATGGTGGATGTGGAAGGACCCAGCCCACTGTAGGTGGTGTCATCCTTGGGCAGCGTGTTCCTGGGTTGTATAAGAAAGCAAGCTGAGCTTTGTCATCTGTTCCTGTTACCATCTCCACACCACAGACCAATAGCTCAATGAGCCGGATTTATTTGTGAGCCATCTTTGCCTGATAACTGTAGCTGTGATGGAGACCATCACAGAAAACCACAACTGGTCAAAATACAGAGAACAACTGATCGTAGGGTGTCCATCCCCAATAGATACATCTATAACACAACTCCTGTACCTAATGCTAAAGGGATATCACTGAAGAGGGGAGACAAAGATTGTAAAAGCCAGGAGAAGTCTGTGGGGGCCTACAGAGCCATGGGCCAGTAAAGATGGCGCTGGGAGGAGGCAAGGAGGGAGGAACCCAAGTTGTTTACAAAAATATGATCGGAGCTTCAGGTCGGGAGAGATGACGTCACCACACAATCCCCCTCGTGGACAACACTGTTGTGGTATCATGAGTATAGCTTCCCTGCCATTTCTCAGAGACACAATCTCATAGTAGACTTTGTGGGGGCCAGCTCCATAGAGAACTTAGGTCTCCTGAGAAGGGACAACCTGGAACTGAGGAAAGGTAAATGCGTGCTGCCGGTCCAGACAATCAGACGTGCCAGGAAGTCATGTCAAGCAGGAACTTGTTTATTAGGAATCAGCAGGCTCTTTTAAAGCATAAAACCACAAGGCTGGGGGGGGGGGATGTCCTATCGAGCCAATCAGCTTAAAGGTCACCTGATCACGTGCCTGGACAGGGAGGCCATAGAATGCATTGGACAGACAAAAGAGAAGGGAAAATGCTGTATTTATATTTTAACTAATTTTTTTTAAATTAAAGACAAAAGCAAGCTGAGCAAGCCATGGGAATCAAGCAGATTTCCTCCACAGTTCCTGCCTCTGTTCTTGCTTGAGTTCCTGTGGTGACTTCCCTCAATGGTAGACTGTGATCAGATGTGAAAACCAAAAAACCCTTTACTCCCCAGTGACTTTTGGTCATGCTGTTTATCACGCACTAGGACAATCTTCATTCATTCATTCAGCCAGCCAATCACATTTGTTGGGTACTTGTTTTCACCCATTTATTTCAATGGACCCAAAAGAGAGTAACTGTCAAAAAAGTTGACTCAAAGATCCTATCAATCTCACTATCCTGCCATCCTATATTTTACCTGATTTTGCATTGGGTAATTTAGGGATAGTGCTGTTTAATGAAGCAAAAGATAGATCTAAAAGAGTGAATGTGGGCTTTTCATTCCTGAGTTGAAAAAGTTGATTACACATATTGGTTTAATGGTGGACTGAGTGGAAAAAAAGAGAATAATAAATATGTGCTGCATCAATAGAAGATCTTATCACTTCTTCTAGGTATATTACGTTAGGATCCATTCATGAGCTCCAGGGAGTCTATGGTGATCCTGAGTTTGTATATGGGCATGCATATGAGCAAATACATTTTGAAAAGGTTTAGGGTGCCCCTTAGATTCTAAAAGACTTCCATGGCTCAAAAGCAACACCTAATGACCACAGCCTTAGAGTATTTAGGATTACCTGTGAATACTGTCACCCAAAGACAACCAAGAGCAGTTGCTAAGCTTTCAAGAAGTTGTTGCAAGAGAATTAGCATGAGTTATGAGAGTTAGCAATCTGATGTTTAAGTATAACATCAAGAGGCTGAGTAGACAACTGTAAATCTTTAGAAGAGGACAAGTTATTTCCAGGGGTGAATATGCCTCCCAAAAGACATACAAATGATATGTATTTTATTTTATTTCCACCTGGCTGCCATTGTTTACATTTACTTTTCTTCCACTGCCCAGGTCAAAGCAGTAATTTTCCATACCTCAATCAGCACAAATTTCAAAGCCGCATCTGGCAAAGTTGATTGAAAAGCAGAATTCAGTTCCAGGGAGAAAGGGAGAAAGAAAAGATGCTTAAGAAGGCACCACTGGTCACAAATGACATTTACTCCTATTCATAAAGTATGCAAGCCTAAAAGGCATGAAGGCCAGATTAAACAAAAAGTGATAACCAGACCAGGTATGATAAAATGTGTTCCTGGGTCCATCAACTCAGTGGAAAAGGAATTTTAAGAGATAACAGCAGGCTGCCCAGGGCAAGAGTTCCCAAATGGCCACCACAACTATAGTGAAACAGGTTAAGTTTCAAACCACTGACTAATGGCCACCTTCTGTTCTCCAAAGGATTGTCTGCAAGTGACCTTTTCTTGGTCACTTTCATTGTTCTCAGCCCAGATTTTTCCAAGACTGTTCTATTGCTGAGATAGATCACATGATAGCATATCATGCCCAAGGTGAAGAAGCCACTTAGTAGGAATACCAGGTGAGACTAGTCCAGCAGGAGACAGTCTGTGGACTAGGGGAAGGAGAGGGTAAGCCACGGATCAGGAACGCCAAACAAGACATGGTACTGGAACAGATAGGTGACAAAAAAAAAGCCATAGAGCAATACTGAAACTTCAGAGACAAAGCATGGTATTGGCCTGTTTGATGGTTAATATTGTCGATGTGATATGCTCTAGAATCGCCTAGGAGAAAGCCTCCAGGCATACCTGTAAGGGAGTATTTAGCTTCTGGGTATGCCTGGGAGGGATTATCGAGATGAGGTTGGTTGAGGTGACAAGAAGCACCTTACCCGTGGGTGGCACCATCCCATGGGCTGGGGTTCTGGACTGAAGAGAAAGGAGAAAGTGAGCTGAGCACCAGCAGTCATCACTCTCTGCCTCCTGACTTCGGGTGCCATGTGGCCAAATGCCTTATGCTCCTACCATGACTCATGACTTTCCCATCATGATGGACTGTGTTCCCTAGAACCTTGAGTCAAAATAAACATATCCTTCATTAAGTTGCTTTTATATTTTCTTTTTGAGAGAGGGTCTCAACTATATGGTCTAAATTGGCCTAGAACTCACT
>LZPO01027372.1:108316-122008 GCA_001675575.1 Neotoma lepida
CTTTTTTTTTTTAGACTGGAATCCTTTGGGGGGGCTGGATCCAGGTTTTCAGAGCTATAGAATAATGCTACACAGTTTTTGTTCTGTGTCTGGTCAGCATCTGGAAAGACCAAGAGGCATAGTTAAAACATAGGATCTGAGGTTTGGCAGACCTGCAATAAGTCTCAGCCCCATTACTTGCTAGCTATGAGATTTTGGACAATTTAGCTCCAATTCTCTTCTTTGTGTTAGGATGCCAAAATTACCAAATGGTGAAACTATGACCTCAGGATTGTGATAATGGTTAGATGATCTGAACTCACCTCCTTCTCTCTTGCAGAAACTGATTTGCTGTTACCTATCTAGCCTGGAACTATGTAGCCCAGGCTGGCCTCAAATTTGCCAATCCCCTGCCAGCCCCAAAATCTTATTCCCTTAAGTAAAACTTGAGAGTAGATACCTTGGAATTAGAGAGCTGCTAGCTACACAAACATCAGGCTAGAACATCCTCTTTAGTAAAGTCTTCCTTCAGTGAAAAAGAAAGCAGGAAAGATTAGCTAAATATATAGTTTCTCCTCTGACTCCACCTCATCCCACAAGTCATTAGCTAAAAATGTGTGTGCCTTATTGCCCAGCTCTACTCTGCAGGGTAAGGGAGGATTTCAACTTACTTGTCCAGTGATAGAAATAAGTGTTTTTTTAATCTATTTTATTTTATGTGTATGGGGGTCTGCATGTATGTCTGTGCACTGTGTATGTGCCTGATGCCCATGGAAGCCAGAAGATGGCATTGGAACTCCTAAAGTTGGGATCACAAATGGTTGTGAGCTGCCATGGATGCTGCAAACCAAATTTGGGTCCTTTGCAAGAGCAGCAAGTGCTCTTAACCTCTGAGCCATTTCTTCAGCCCCAAAGATACGTTTTAGAAGAACAAAAAAGGGAGGGCCAGGGAGATAGTTCATTGGGTAAAGTGCTTGCTTTGCAAGCATGAGAACCTGAGCTCAATCCCCAGAAGCTACACAAAAATGTTGGGATGCTGGGACAGTGGTGGCACATGTCTTTAATCCCAGCACTCGGGAGGCAGAGGCAGGTGGATCTCTGTGAGTTCAAGGCCAGCCTGGTCTACAGAGTGAGTACCAGAACAGCCAAGGCTACACAGATAAACCCTGTCATGAAAAAAACAAAATAAAACCAAAATGTTGGGGCATGATAAGGGTGAGTTTGTAATCCTAGTATTGCTGAGGTACAGACAGGAGGATCCCTGGGGTTCACTGGCCAGCCAGTCTGACATAATTGGTGAGCTTCAAACCAATGAGAAACCTTGTCTCAAAGGAGGTGGAGGGTGTTCCTGAGAATGACACCAAGGTTATCTTCTGGATGCACACACACACACACACACACACACACACACACACACACACACACACACACACACACACACACACACACACACACACAAATGCACTCACGTGGGGTGGGGGAGTACTTACACAAACGCAGGTACTAAGTTCTAAATACCAAGTCAAAAACTGTATATACTAACCAGACTAGAGCTCCACTGGCCCGAGTGAAAGCAACAGCTAAGATGCAACACAGCTGGAGCAACCCAGAATTGTTGAACTGCATCTTTTCCTTTAGACACCTTCCCTATATTGCTTTAACCTATGCATAGTGCCCTCTGCTGGACGTTCTGGCCACTGGCACCTTGGTGCCTTCTGCCAGCGTGCTTTTGAGGACATCCTTGTATTTTGACAGCCAAATGTTTCACAGGCAGTTGTCACTACCAAGAAGCAATATAAACAGAGCCCAGTTTTTAAATTTTCTCCTCATGTTAACCTTTAGCCTCTTCCCTTGTTTCCCTATTGTTGCTATAATAACACTGCAAATTTAGAGGCTTGAAATGACAGACTTATTTCCTTTCAGTTGTTTTTTTGTCTTGGTATCAATTGATTGGTGTATATTTATTTTGTATACACATGGTGTATTGGTATATACATATTCATATGTGTGTGCATGTATGTGTGCACGCACTCATGAATGCATGCATGTGTGGAGGCCAGAAGTTGATACTGGGTATTGCTATCAATTGTTTTTCAGACAAGGTCTCTCATTGAACCCGGAGCTTGCCCGTTTGGCTAGAAGGCTGACCAGCAAACCCCAGAGACCCTTCTACCTCTGCCTCCCCAGTGCTGGGATTATAAGCATGAACTGCTATGCAAGGCTTTTTATTCATGGGCGCTAGAGACCCAAACTCAGGTTTTCATGCTTGTACAGCAAGTCCTTCATTGATGGAGCCATCTCCCTGGACTCTGTTTCTCTTTAATTAGTATGCAAGTAACAAGACTGATTGTGGCATTCTCATACATACTTTCTTTCGGCTGATCCCTCACTCTCTTGTACCCTTCTATCCATTGTAGTCTTCATTCCACTTTCATGGTTCGTGTATTCTATTACCCTCTCCACCCACGTCTTTAAAACCATTTCTTTCCATTCTTGCGGCCAGAATTCCAAAGTGAATTTCACTGAGCTAACGTCAATCAGAGTGTTGGCAGACCTGGTTCCTTCTTGAATCTTTGAAAGAGGTTACTTGACTGCAATTCTTAGTTGACAGTCTCTTCCTTGCATCACTCCAACTTCTGACTCCCTTGTCAAACTGCCAATATTGTTCATGCTGGTCATTCATGTGATCACTGATCACAAGGACACTTGTAATGATATTTTTGGGTGTACCTGGAAAATCTATAAGAATAGCTACATCTCAAGATCCTTAACTTATTCATAACTGCAAAGTAGCTGTTTCCACGTAAAGTGGCATGTTTATAGTTACAGGGATTACAACATGGACATCAGTCAGACATGGAGACAGACATGAACCTCTAATCCAAGCACTCAAGAAACCATGAATTTGAGGCCAGCCTGGGTTACATAGTGAGACCATGTCTCAAAAAAAACAAGGGCTGGTGATGTTCAGTCATCCATTTGCCTAGCTTATACTAGGATCTGGACTCAATCCCTAGCACTACACACATAATAAAAAGACTTTAGGCATCAGTGTGGTAAAGCTTTCTTCAGCCTGCCACATGGAGGGTTCAGCAACAAGAAGTAGCAACAAGAGGGACTGGAGAAATAGTTCAGCAATTAACAGCACTGGTTGCTTTTGCAGAGGTCCCAGGTTCGATTCCTAGTACTTACATGGTAGCTCACAATCATATATAACTCCAATTCTAGGGAACATGATGCCATCTTCTGGCCTCTGTGGGCACCAGGCACACAAGTGGTGCACAGACAAACACGCAGGCAAAACACCCATACACATAAACTTTTTTAATTAATAAAAATAAAAAAGAAGCAACAAGATTATTTAACCAGGAGCAATGGGGACTACATTCTAATTCCAAATCTACCACTCCTTCTTGCTGAGTAACCTTGGGTAGGATCCTTCACCTCTAAGCATCACCTCGTTCACGGGTTAGCAGGGATGCTAATAGTCCCTCATTCACATGTATTGACTGAATATATGAAAAGCTCTGACATAGTAGAGTAACAAGTGCAGAGAATACACTCAGTAAATTAGCTGGTATGGTGGGTGTTGGCATGAGGCATCAGGATGAGAAAGCTACATAGTAAAGAGGAACGATAATAGCATGTTTGTTACAGTTTGGAAAGAAAAGTTTTCCCCATAGGCTTATAAGTTTGAAAACTTAGTCCTCAGAAGATGGTGCTATTTTGAGAAGTTGTGACACCTTTAGGAAGTAGTTCTTGCTAGGGGAAGTGGGTCACTGGAGAACTGACTAGCTCAGTCTCATTTCTAGCCCCAGCCTGTCAATTTTCTGGCCCAGAAGATGTAAGCAAGCCACTTCTTGCTCCTGAAATTACAGAGATGCTGGCTACCATTATGGGCAGTATCCTGACAAATTATGAACCAGAGTAAATCCTTCTCCCCTTAGGTTGCTTCTTGCCAAATATTTGATCACAATGATGAGAAAAATAACTAATACAAGTGCTGAATAACAGAGGCAATAACAAGAATGTTAACCAGGAATAGGAAGTTAAATGGTATACATGCACCCACATTTCTGTTTCTTTTTTTTTCTAAGATTTATTTATTATGTATACAGAAGAGGGCGCCAGATCTCATTACAGATGGTTGTGAGCCACAATGTGGTTGCTGGGAATTGAACTCAGGACCTTTGGAAGAACAGTTAGTGCTCTTAACCTCTGAGCCACCTCTCCAGCCCCCACATTTCTGTTTCTTTGGGCTCAGGGGAAAATGATCTTCATTTTCCATGATCACTGGATTTCATAAACGAAGAATGACTTTGGCTCCTTCTCATCCAAGCCACCTTTGGAAAAACCCAAAAGCATAAAAGTGATACCTTAGCTTGAAGGTCAAATGCAGTAGAACGTGAAAAGGCACAGAGGCACAAACTGCCAAAAAGAGGGGACAATATCCAAACTCTATGGTTGATGTGAGAAAGGGCAACCGCTAGATGGCTATCCATAGGTCCCATGCAAGTTGCTGGCCTGTCTACAATTATGCAATGCCTTGTAATTACAAACTTAACTATAGCCTTGGGTAAACAAGTTACCCTCTCTGCGTGCTTCAATTTCCTCATCTATGATTGAGGCGCTAATGATACCCACCTTACAGACACATTTTAAGGATAAAATGAAACTTCCTGTTGTGTATTTAGCACATTATCTGGCAATAAAGGTTCCATAAATGTTAACGGGCACATCTTTGCTACAAGCCATCTTAAATACCCCAGGAGTCTAAGGCTGTTTCTTCAAAGTGCCTCCTACTCCAAGAAAGGACTAAAGCCTGAAACATTGGTTCTGTCACCTTGTTTTGCCCTACCATAGCCCTCAATCCACAAATATTTCTCTCTATGACTATAGAACAGGTAGATAAAAGCAACAGAAGCAAATAAATGCTGTGTGTGAGGCCCTTTACTATATAGTGTATTGTTGAGGAATATTACTTTAACTATGTAAAGATGTATTATGTTTGTGCTTCATTTGTTTAATTATGTAAAGATGTGTTGCTGTTTCAACTTGCCTGCCTAAGGCACCTGATTGATCTAATAAAAAGCTGAACAATAGCTAGGCAGTAGAGGGATAGGTGGGGCTGGAGGGCAGAGAGAATAAATAGGAGGAGAAACTTAGGCTCAGAAAGAGAAGAGAAGAATGAGAGAGGAGAGAATGAGGAAGAAATAGAGGGAGATGCCTGGGACCAGTCAGCCAGGCAGCCACCAGCCAGACAGACATAGAGTAAGACATACAGAATGAAAGAAAGATAAAAGCCCTGAGGCAAAACATAGATGAAGAGAAACAGGTTAATTTAAGTTATAAGAGCTAGTGGGACAAGCAAAAGATAAGGCTGAACATTCATAACTAATAGTAAGTTTCCGTGTCATGATTTGGGAGCTGGCACTCAAAGAAAGCCTGGTAGAGTGTATATACATATAAATTTACTGTGTGTATTTTATATACTGTATATAGGTTGACCTTGATAGAAATTTGGAGGAGGGTTTCCTTTTGAAATTTCACAAACAACCTCATTGTAAAAATATATAAAATGAGAAGCAGTTAAAGTAAATCATGATAGCTCCAAGCTTGCTGCCAAGCATGATGACCTAAGTTGGATTCCCAGAGCCAACATGGTAGAGAGAAAGGATGCCCACAAAATTGTCCTCTGACCTCCACATACATGGCACATGTACATGTCTGTGCATGTACTCACACATAAGAAGATAATATAATAATAATAATAATAATAATAATAATAATAATAATAATAATTGTAAATAGCCTTTCTTGGGCCAGCAAGATGGCTTAGAAGATAAAGGCACTTGTCACCAAGCCTGAAAACCTATGTTCAATCCCCCAAACATAGACTATGAAATAAAAGCCAACTCCCACATGTTTTTGCCACAAGTGGCTTGTCCTTGTGACTGAACACCTTATTCATGTGATTCTTCTTAACCCTCAGAGTATAAATTGCCTGGTGCTATGAATAAAGTTGGCTGTTGCATTAGACTTTAATCTGCCTCATTTTTAGATTAGGCCCTGCTCTCCCAGGTTCACGAGAGGAACACATCCTGGCACCTTGATTTTAGCCCTGTAAGATCTAACCCAGATGTCTGGCCTTGAGAAAATCATCAATTTGTGAGTTGCTTTGCTGCTGTTATTTTGGAGACATGATCTCATGTAGCCCAGGCTGGCCTTGAACTCACTGTGTAACCAAGGATAACCTTGAACTTCTGATCCTGTCTCCATCTCTCAAGTGCTAGGCTTTTAGGCACATACCTTCACACCCAGTTTTATTCAGTACTGGGGATCTAACTCAGGACTTAACACATTCTAGGATAGCACCCTACCAATGGAGTTACATCTCTAGCCCATGACAAGATAATAAATTGGATTTGTTTATTAAATATTAATTTTATTTTCATCTATGTGTGTATGTATAGGTGTCTAAGGTGGCCAGAAGACAGTGTTGGATCTCCAGGAGCTGGAGTTACAGATGGTTATGAACTGCCCAACGTTGGTGCTAGGAGCCTAAGTCTAGTCCTCTACAAAAGCAACAATTGCTCTTAAAATGCTGAACTATCTCTCCAGCCTGAGATTTGTTTTATTATAAGTCATTAAGTATGTGGTAATATGTTACAGTAGCAAAAAGAAAAAGAAACAATATGACCAGTCACCTGAGACTAAAGGAAAATAAGAAAACATTTAGTATGCATACAGCTCACCTGAAGATCCTGTTAAAGTGCAGACTCAGCTTCAGATCCTGTGCAAGGCCTGAGATTGCACATTTCTACCAATCTCTCAAGTCATGCAGATGCTTCTGACACACACTTGTATTGAAAGTGTTGCAATCACTGATGTGCACATTGATTAACATTTTTCATTTCTTTTTTCTATCAGTCATTTTTTGTGTACAAAATAATGGGTTGCATTGTAACCTTTTCAGACATGTATATCATTTCATTTGCTCATATTCAACACTGGGCCCCTTTCCCTACCCTCTCCCCCCTGGTCACTTTCCTTCTCCTAAATAGTCTGCCCTCTGCTTGCATGCTCTCATGTTACACACACACACACACACACACACACACACACACACACACAAACACACACACAGTTAAATATAGATTCTACATAAAAGAAAATGTGATATTTGTTTTTCTTCCCCTAATTACTATATTTTGATTACCACTCAGATACACATTTTGATTAACACTGTGTAATATGACTAACAGAGATTAAAGGACAATAATACTCATGCAACTTTTTACAATTTTGCAACCTTCATTTTGCCATTCCCACAACCCTGTGATATAGGGAGTATCTTCTCCCAGAATAAGCGAGGAAAAATAAAAAAATAAAAAAAGCTAAATAAGAAAGATGAAGTCATTTGTCCAAACAAAATCAGGAATATAGAACCCTGGTGTTCTACCCCTTGAGCCTATGTTTCTGCTATTAAACAGTGGTTCTCACTCCTAAGTACCCAAATTGCCTTTTAAGACTCCAGAAGCATGTCCCACACTACCTTCTGTGGGGTGCCTAGACAACAATATGTTTTTGGAATTGACAGGTGATTGCAAAGCACAGCTAAGGTTAAGAATCATTATTCTGCTGGGCATGGTAATGTTTGCCTTTATTCCCAGCACTCGGGAGGCAGAGTCAGGTGGATCTCTGTGAGTAGAAGGCCAGCCTGGGCTACCGAGTGAGATAAGGTCAGCTAAGGCTACATAGTGAAACCCTGACTAAAAACAAAAAAGAATCTCTACTCTAGCAACCAGGTATGATGGGCCATGCCTGTAGTCCCAGATTTTGAAAGACTGAGGCAGGAGGATTGACCCAAGTTCCAGGCCAGCCTGGGCTACAAAGTTGGACCCTGTCTCAGGAAAAAAAAATCACTATTGTAGTAATAGTTCTTTAGCCAGCAACAGTAGTGACTGTAAACAGAGATGCATATTCAGGGGCTGGGGCTGTAGCTGCTGATGGGCAGCTTGCAGGACTGTATGTATGATGCTCATGTTCAGTCCTCAGCACCACATAGATTGGATTTGGTGGCACTTACCTATAATCCTAACATTCTGGAGGTGGAGGCTGGAGGATTAAAAGTTCAAGGTCATCCACAGCTGCATAGTGAGTTTGAAGACCAACCTGGGAATAACGAAACCCTGTCGCAAAAAGATAGACACATAGATACATAGATAGATACATAGACATAGATACACAGATACATAGATACATAGATAGATTTGAAGGACCATCCATACCTACTGAATCAAGAATCATTCTGATGCCCTCACAAGTTTGAACATGGGCTTGCAAAGGTCCAACTTAACTTCACATATGAAGTCAAAAGCCATGGAAGCAAAAGCACAAATTAAGTCCTGTTATAGAACTAGGCCAGATTCAAATCAGCCTCCTAAATGAAGGTAACAAAGATAAAGATATCAAGCCCCCATGACACAGGTTTTTCTAAGCCTTGGTAGGAAAGACATCTGCCCAAAGTCCTCTCCAACTGTCAAAACATCCTGATATTTGCTCCTGCTCTGCACCTTGCTCCCCACTCTCTCACTTAAAACGCTAACCGTTCCCATTTGTGCTTTCACCTGGATTGAGTAAACAGCTTCTAACCACTCTTCTTCCCACCCCTCTCTTCTTGGTATCCAAGATGAGAATAGCAGGGAGGCAAAAGGTTAGTTATAATGTACCCGAGTAAATGGATATACAACCTAAAGTGGAGTGACTTCCACAGCTGGCCTCTCTGGACTCATCTCATCTGCTTTGGCAACTCTCTCACCCTTTGACCTAACTCCTGTGAGTTCCATCCCTGGAAAATTCCACTGCCAAATGCTGAACTCATCTCTTCTCAGAGACAACCTTGGGTCTACAGGATGAAAGAAACAAGCCTGCCAACCATTACTTACTGACCAGAGACATAGTCCACCAGTATGGAAACAGTTACCAACCATTGAACCCATGAAACAATTAGAGATGGGAAATCGGCTCCCTTCTAAACCAAATGGTAGCTATTAACAATTCTTTGCCTTGTCTTTACTGTCCTTCTAAATCAATGAATTGACATCCAAGGGAGAAGAAACAGGGAAGGTGTACATCCTGTTTGAGAGAATTGGCCCTTGAAGTGCTGGGAATCAAAAAATAGCTTAAATGTGTGGTAACACCCCTGAAAGGATGCCAAGCCCCTCAAATACCTTATCTGCCTCACTTCTCACTTCAACTAATTATGATCATTTTGCTTGATTAAAAGCAATTATAATGGTAACTGAGAATTATTTATTAAGCAAATGTTTAATTAAGCTGAGACTAGTTACTAATCGTCCTAATCTGAAGCTTAGGAAGAAATCAAAGTTTAATATGAAGCTATGGAGGGAGAAAAGTATGATTAGAGTCAATTAGATCTTCTGTCAGACAGGAGGCCTTGACGAAGGTTCCTATCCTTTCATAGCCCTTGAAGCATCAATGAAGGGAGGGGGTTCCAATGGACAGTGTGTACCAGGTACTTGGGAGTTGTCTAGTAACTTGGATGGTAGAGGGGGAGGGACTAACTAGCTCAGGGCCCGGGGACAGATTTACTCAGAGATTGCTGCCTTCAGAAAGCTAGAAAAGCAGGAGGCTGAGGGCTGAAAAGGAGAGGATGAGTAATCCTCATGACATCAGGAACCCAAAGATGGCATGCTGCCAGGCTGTACTGCCAGTAATGGCCTGAACTGTGCTGGGGCTCTGAACCTACAGCACATCTTATCCTGTCCCATGAGAACAGGAGCTCAAGATCCAGCATGCCCTTGTAAGTAAAGTCATACTATCTCAAGCCATGGAGTCATCTTTCTCATTTGGAGTGATCCTTGCTGTCCTGACCGTCCTCATCATTGCTGTTAATGGACTAGTAGTCGTGGCTATGCTGCTATCAATCTACAAGAATGATGGTGTTGGTCTTTGCTTCACCTTGAATCTGGCTGTGGCTGATACCTTGATTGGCGTGGCTATCTCTGGTCTAGTTACAGACCAGCTCTCCAGCTCTACTCAGCACACACAGAAGACCATGTGTAGCCTTCGGATGGCATTTGTCACTTCTTCTGCAGCTGCCTCTGTCCTCACGGTCATGCTGATTGCCTTTGACAGATACCTTGCTATTAAGCAGCCCCTCCGTTACTTCCAGATCATGAACGGGCTTGTGGCCGGGGTGTGCATTGCAGGACTGTGGTTGTTATCTTACCTTATCGGCTTCCTCCCACTCGGAGTCTCTATATTCCAGCAGACCACCTACAGTGGGCCCTGCCGCTTCTTTGCCGTGTTTCACCCAAGGTTTGTGCTGACCCTCTCCTGCGCCGGCTTCTTCCCAGCTGTGCTCCTCTTTGTCTTCTTCTACTGCGACATGCTCAAGATTGCCTCTGTGCACAGCCAGCAGATCCGAAAGATGGAACATGCAGGAGCCATGGCTGGCGCTTACCGGCCCCCACGGCCTGTCAATGACTTCAAGGCTATCCGTACTGTGTCTATTCTCATTGGAAGCTTCACTCTGTCCTGGTCTCCTTTTCTTGTCACTGGTATTGTGCAGGCGGCCTGCCAGAACTGCTGCCTCTACCAAGTGCTGGAAAAGTACCTGTGGCTCCTCGGAGTTGGCAACTCCCTGCTCAACCCACTCATCTATGCCTATTGGCAGAGGGAGGTTCGGCAGCAGCTCTACCACATGGCCCTGGGAGTGAAGAAGGGCTTCGCTTCAATCCTACTCCTTCTCTCAGCCAAGAATGGTGGTCCAGAGAGGACCAGAGAAAGCTCCTATCACATTGTCACTATCAGCCACCCGGAGCTCGATGGCTAAGATGGTAAGGAAGGAAAGTTTCTAAGTGTCTTTTCCCATTCTCATTCTGGATCCCAGCTAAGAAATAATATATGATACCCCCCAAAATGAGAGAACTTGCCTCAGCAAATTGACCACCCAACCTCCCACATCCTACACCCTCAGAATGAGGCAAATGAGGCAAATGAGGCTGGGTCCTGACTTTCATCCATAATCAGTTTCTGCACCTGCAAATCTCCACCCTTTCCTGTTCTTTGGAAATAGACCTGTTTCCTAGACAGGTATACTTGCTTCAAGGATGGTACTGCTGAAAAGGTGTTTGCATATCAGATCCCATTTTTCATTATACCAGAGCAATGTTGTCCAATAGAAATAGAATGCAAGGTTAATGTTCTAGCAATCATGGTAAGAGAATTAATGTTAAGTGTTTTTAAGTCTCAGGCTTTGATTACTAAATTCTCATTTTAATTGGACATATTTATGTAGTACAATGTGATACTTCAAGTGGGCAGTATCTACTGATCAAATCACCTTAAACATTAATATTGATGCTTTATTTAACCCAGTATATTCAGAATAGTGATTCAATGTTTAATCAATATGAAAATTACTATACTTTTTCATACCAACTTTTGAAACCAGGTGTGTATTTCACTCTTACAGAACATCTCAGTTCAAACTAACCATACATCAAATGCTCAGGAGCCGTAAGTAGCTAGTGCTCCCGTACTAGACAGCACAGCACCAGGGAGATCAGGTTCTTTTCTTGTTAACTATTTCTTTTGGTGATTTACAACAATCACTCTCATCAAACAGAGTTCCTGCCTTCCCTAATGTGTACCACAGGTTATATATGGCAAGTTTACATTGAATACAGGAACCCAGGTTATAGAACCCAATGCTTGTCTTTCATCATGGGCTCCAAAACAATGTTTCTTTAGTAAATTCCCTCTCTAGTGATTATTTCTGCTATTAACACCCCCAGCCCACCACCTTTTTAACTCTCTCTGTTGCCTCCTATGTCACTTGTAGCTACCTGCTGATGACAATGCAGAACCACACATTGAGACACTGTAAGGGAAGAAAGAGGGAAAGAGGTAGGTAGGTCCCAAGATAGGCACTGCCAAGCTCTCAAGAGTGAACTCACCTTGCTCCCCAGAGCTACACGCTCTTGAGTTCATTCTGAGATGTGCATTTTCCTAAGAAACTCAGTCGTCTAAGATGCGCCAAAATTGCACAGGAAACCAGCTTATCCCTTTCTTCTGGATAGTAAAGAAAATGACAGTGTTGAAGGCTCAAGATGCAGCCGTTTAATAGAACACTTGCCTAGCACATACAAGGTCCTGGGTTCCATCTTCAGTTCTCACCCCCCCTCCATCTCAAGCAAATGCTCATGCTTTCTAGCTGGCAATAATGCTTGAGGTCCCTCTGGGCAGCCCTGACAGCAAAAGTTAAGGGCAGAATTGGGGAGGAGGTATCCAGAAAGTCAAGAAGCACACTGTACTTTCCTCTCTTTCCTCACCTGTCTGGTCCCCACTGCAGATTATTAGAGTCTGGCTCTCAGAATGCTAAGCTTGATAACGTCTCAGAAAGATACTTAGTTCATAACAAAAGGTGCCACAAAGAAAGGAAAACAGTGTGGCTTAACTTCTCTGGGATTTGGACTTTAAACACCCTGAAATATTATTCCCTCACTATCTTTAAAATGACGGCTTGATGTGTCCAATGTGCAAAGGCTCATTCCAAGACATCATTGGAATTCTTCATTCAAATCTGAAATACTATTCAGAAGCCATCCTCCTCTCCACAGGATGCTTTTCAATTGGGTTTTCTTAATTCTCCCTTAGTCTTAAGTTAACTCTCAACGTTCTTGCATCAGCCACTCAGAGGATAATAATCACTCCTTTGATAGTCCATACCCTTTAAGACCCTTTTCACTATCCTTCATCTAAGAACCCAGTTAATACTGCTCTATACCAGCCCACATTAACCCTGCTTTGGTAAGATGCTCTGTGGCTGCACTGTTTACCACCGTAGCTCAGAGGAGGAAGAGGCTTGCTTGCACCACAGCAAATTTTATGTTCCTGCAACCGAGAAAGTTTTTGCTTCTTGAGTGGTTGACAGAACCCAATAAGCCTCACAACCATCATGTAATGGTTGGTCTGCATTACTACACACTAGCTAAAATACAAATAAGAAGTGGGTTTTGGATAAAATTGAAAACTGGTTCAAAGCAATTCCCCCCCACCCCCCACTCTGTTGGTATTCACAGCTTAATTCCTGTCCTTGCTTCAAAGGACAGATCTTGGTAAGATAATCTAAGTTAAATTTAATTAGCCTGATTTAATCATTCCATATAATAAACACATCAAAGCATTACATTGTACTCCATAAATATACACACTTATTTTTCAACCAGAAATAAAAAAAAATTAAAGGTATTTTAAAGCCATAAGAGAAAAGCAGGATCTAAGAGGAAGCTAGGCGATAGGTGAGTTATCAGTTATCAGCTTCAGTGTTAAGAACCCCTGCTATCTCTGTGAGGAACATGTGCAGCTGAGAAATCACAGGCTTTGGAGTCCAACAGACAAGTGTTCAATTAGTGCACAATTTTAATCCCAGCACTCGGGAGACAGAGGCAGGTGGATCTCTGAGTTCAAGCCCAGCCTGATCTACAGAGTGAGTTCCAAGAAATCCAGGGCTACGAAGAGAAAACCTGTCTTGAAAACCCAAAAAGAAAGAGAGAGAGAGAGAGAGAGAGAGAGAGAGAGAGAGAGAGAGAAAAGAGAAAAAGAAAATATTCTAAAGAACAAAACATGTAAATGACCCATTTAAGGGAGTCCATTATATTCAAATATTATGATCTACAAGGC
>LZPO01027372.1:125881-140676 GCA_001675575.1 Neotoma lepida
TGTAAGAAATTATAACAAGGAATGTTAATGACATTAGGAGATAGGAAATCACTTAAAAATTTCTATTAAGGGATGTAAGTAATAATTAAAGAAGAGGCCATGAATGGGGGGGTACAGGAGTAGCCAGAGTGGGGGGAAGGAGGAGTGGGGATGATGTAGATACCATGCTCATGGACTAAGGTCTCAAAAACAAGTTTAAAAAAATACCAAATGCAAATTATTAAAATAATAACAAAACAAACAAGGAGAAACTACTATACACCTACTAAAGGGTGTCAAAACAGTGACACCACCAAATCCAGGAAGGGTGTAGAGCAACAGTAACTCTTGTTCATTGCTCCTGGGAATGCAAAGTTGTATAGCCACTATAGAAGTTTGGCAACTTCTTTTATGATTAAACATTCTCATACCATTCTGCAATCGTGCTCCTTGATATTTGCATAAGCAAACTAAAATCTTATACCTACACAAAATCCTACACACAAATGTTTACCACTCCTTTTTGATTGCCCAAACTTGAAAGCAACAAAATGTCCTTTAGTAGGTGAATGGATAAAGTGTTGTGCACAGAAGAAACAGAGTATTATTCAACACTGTTAAGGTTTGGATCTTAAGGGTTGCCCCCCCTCTAAGAATCCTGTGTTGAGATATTGATCTTTGGCTGACGGTATCACTGGGATGTAGTGGGAAATGATGAGGTAGGGCCTAACTGCCAGAAATAGGTCACTGGAGGTACATCTTTGAAGGCTGTCTTAGTACACAGGTCCCTTCATCTCTTTCTCCTTGCTTCCTGACTACTACAAAGCAGATTGCTTTCTTCTATCATGGTTTTCCACCACAATGGGCCTCATCACAGCTCCCAAAGCATGGTCATTTCACCTAATGGAACCAAAACTTATCAAACCATGAGCCAAAAAAAAAAAAACTGTCCCCCTTTATGTTTCTCAGGTATTCTGCCCCAGTGACAAAGTGTTGTCTAACATAGCATTAAACCAAAATGAGATATACAGCCATCAAAAGATATAGAATGGGGACAAAGAGATGGATTGGTGTTTAAGAGCACTTGTTACTCTTGCAGAGGATGCAGGTTCAGTTCCCAACACCCACATGGCAGTTCACAATCTTCTGTAACTCCAGTTCCAGTGGATCCAACACCCTTTCTTGGCTTCCAAGGAGCACCGGGCACACAGGTAGTACATAGACATACAATGCAGGCAAAGCACTCATGCACACAAAATAAAAATAAAGAAATCCCTAAAAGACATAGAGGACACTTAAATGAACATCACTAAGTGAAAGAAGCCCATGTGACAGGCTACTGTATGATTCCAATTATGATACTCTGGAAAAGGCATTACCATTGAGACAGTAAAAGTCTTGGTGGTTGCCAAGGGCTAGGAGGATTTTTAGGGCAATAAAACCATTCTTTATGATTCTCTAATGGCAGATATATGTTGTTAAACACTTGTCAAGATGTGTAAGGCCTTATCCACATGGTAACATCCACTCTTCCTTTGACTCAGCTTAAATGTCAACTCCACTATGAAGCTCTGGCAAAGCCTCTAAGTAAAGCTCTTTCTCCTCCATCATCCTGAAACTCTTTGATCATCCCTCTCACAGTGCTTAGAACCTACTATTACTGTTTACTCTCAAAGCAGTTTCTACTGTAACGTGAGCTTTAAAGACAGAGCCATACTCATTCTTCTTATCCCCAGCATCCAGGAAATAAAAGGCATATAGTAACGTTTAAATAAACATATGAGCGGATAATTATGAAGACCTTAACTCGGAGCACAGGGCTATATTGTAAACCTCAGTTAGCATTTTATCTGTAGAACCTTCCAAACGATCCACTTGCTTACTTGTTTCATATTCTGGAAAGAACCACTGCCCTGATGTTTAGAGGTGGGTGGCATTGTGCTGGCAAATGGCCTTTGCAAAAACACAATGTACTTATTCTACTCCCATAAATGTGTTTTAAGAGTCCAGTCCCGATTGCATAGTCACTTTCTCTTTTTCACTTTCTCAAGAATGTAACTTCGAGTTAGGAAAGAAGAGAGCAAATGAAGACAAAGTCAAAATGATTCAGCCAATAAATAGTTTAATGAAAACCAAGGTCTATAACATACATAGCAGTAACTGTGCTGGTAGCCTTCTGCTGTAGCCTGTCTGGGGATAACCAACTACATTTAACCCACATTTGAAAAGAAGGCCCTTCTGAATGTCACCCATCAGTATCCATCTTCACAGAAGACACCAATCTGGGGTCACACTCTAATGTCAATACTTCCTCTTAGGGAAGAGGTAACACAAATGCATAAACAACCTTAAGTCATCCTACTACTCTGCCATTTGAGGGCCCTTGGGAGACCACTGGTTCTGTAAACACATACATCTTTGTCAAAATACATTAGGAACACAAAGGAGAACAATAGAAAGGGTGGCAGGGCTGGGCTCATAGATTCTCAGTTCTTAGATCTGAAGCCTCTTGAGCTGCTCATATGTAATAAAAAACTGAAAAATGAGTCAGGGAAGATTTCTGAGTTGATACTGAAAGTTAAGCCCTTTTTGAAAACTATGCATTGCATTCTCTTAAATTAATGTACTTAGTCTAAAGGAGATTGCCTTAAAAGACTTTTCTTAAGATAAAATGTGTTGAGTGCCTACTATGTACCCATCATGATCAATGGCTCTGAGCAATGAAAATAGATTATAATATAGTTTTCAAAAGCAAACAGAACAAACACAACACAATACAACACACAATTCCAAAGAGAGAAAGAATATTCTCTCTGCTCAGCCTACAGATTCCAGAAGGGTGGGGAACTATTTTTCAACCCTGCCAAGCTCACAAATACACACATAACACCTCACACAGTACCCAGCACATGGCTCCAAACACGAAGCACTCAAGCACAGCTGAAGGAGAGAAATGCACCCATGATAATAGAGTCCCATTTGGCTGTGGATTCTTTCACTATATGAATACTTTGTGTCCTGTTAGTATTTTCCAGCTATTTGGGTCTCATAGCTATTTGTTAGGAAATCTAGACCACAACAGCATGCAGTTTCCTGTGAGCATCTTCCATCAGTGTTGCTAAAAATTTCATAGCCCTTTTAAGACTGACTATGCTTGACATTTTATTACATTTATTTGCTTATTTATTTGTTTGTTTGTTTGTTTATTATTTGCTAGGGAGGGCATGCACCTGCTACAGTGTGTGCATGGAATTCAGAGGACAACTGGCTGTTCTTGACATTTTGTTGCATTACATTTATTCGCTTGTTTGTTTGTTTGTTTGTTTGCTGGGGAGAGTATGTACCTGCCATGGCATGTGTGTGGAGTTCAGAGGGCAAGTTACAGGAGTCAATTCTCTCCTTCCACCACAAGTCTCAGAGATTAAACTCAGGTCACCAGGTATTGAGGTGAGCACCTTTACACACTGAGCAATCTTAGACATTTTGATTTAAAGAGGAACATTTGGCACATCTTTTTTTGTCACTTTAAATGTGTATTTGCCTCCAAGGGAAAGTTGTTTCTCTACTTGGTTCCATTCACACTGGTCTCCAATGGGATGCTTGAGTTTCTTACTTGCCTACAAACGATTGAATATCAAAATTATCTTTCCATAACACAGAATTACCTGGGACATTAAAGTCCTGGCTTGTATTCTCAATTTCTAAAAGGATACAATGATGTTCCAGGGTCCAAGTCGAAGCCAGTTGGGCCAAAATCCTTTATAGAGGGCAAAAAAGCCCTCATGTTTCCACATCTGAGGTAAAGATATAACCAAAAATAGTGAATTTCCCTTTCTTTTTATATTTGACAGCCATTTTCCATCCCCACCCCCAGCAACTTTGGCTATAATGAATGATCTCTTTTCTGAAGAATCTAAATAATTGGTAGTCTAAATCCATCAAACCATTATTCAACAATTATTACTGAGTAGCCAACATATACAACACATACTTCTTAATTCTGGGAATATAACTGTAAAGAAGAGCTGGGCATGGCAGCACATGTCTATAATCTTAGCACTCTGGAAGTAGAGGAAATAAATCAGGAGTTCAAGGTTATCCTTAGCTACACAGTGAATTTGAGACCAGCCTAGGCTACATGAGACCCTGTCTCAAAACACCCTAATTAAATATAGTGGGTCACAAACAAACAAAAAAGATGAGAAAGAGAAGTTGTTGGGTAGTAGAAGAGAGTTTTGAGGGAGAGGGACAGGAATAAGAGAGGATAATGCAGGATAGTCGATCCAAGGACTTCATATGAATATGTGTAATGAAATTGTGAATAATAATAATTTCATAGAGCTGGGCAGTGGTGGCGCACACCTTTAATCCTAGCACTCAGGAGGCAGAGGCAGGCGGATCTCTGGGAGTTCGAGGCCAGCCTGGGCTATACAGAGTGAGTTCCAGGAAAAGCTCCAAGGCTACACAGAGAAACCCTGTCTCAAAAAACCAAATAATAATAATAATAATAATAATAATAATAATAATAATAATAACAATAATAATAATTTCACAGACATTATATCTGCAGTAAGTAGAGATAGCCACATAAAGTGATGGCATACTCAAAGGACCCTACTGAAGCGTGGTCCTAGTCTTATCAATAAAAACCAAGAGTTAAATACTAGGGTAAAAATCAGAGAAGCAGAGCAGCAGCCACTAGACTTCTTACCTCTATGAATCCTTTGACAGAAAGAGGGGCTGAGATCCTGTCCCCACCTGCCTTATATTCCTGTCTCCACATCCCGATTGTGCTGTGATTAAAGGCATGAGCCTCCCAAGTGCTGAGATTAAAGGTGTGAACTGCCACAGCCTGGCCTCTATGGTTAACTAGTGGCTAGCTCTGTCCTCTGATCTCCAGGCAAGCTTTATTTGTCAGAACACAAACAAAAAATATCACACAATATTTACCCCCTTTTGGCTAAATACAATAAGTATAATAACTATAGACAAGAATTATATTAACAATGTCTAGTCCATTAACATTTGACAAATTCAGAGAAAATACTCCATTATCTATCCTATCTTTGTGAGTCCAAAATGTTGTACCTAATTCACTTTCTATCCTAACTTGTGTTATCACATTTCTATCCCCTATCCCCAGTGATCCATGTCCTTATGTAGTTCTCACACCATAACATATCAGGACTGTTGTGAGTCACCAAAAGAAGATAGCAGAAATTAACACTGCTAGATTATAAAAGGTATTTGATATATAATAAGGTACCTATCTCCTCCTTTCTTGAATTATTCACTCTGAAGGAAACCAGCTGTCATACCATGAAGACAGGCCTACATTATAGGGAGCTGAGGCATTTAACTAACACTGTCGAGTCATCTTTGAAGCACATATGCTAGCCCCAGTTAAGCCTTGATGATGACTGAAGCCCTGGCTGACATACAACCTCTTAAGAGGTCTTAATTTAGAATCATTCAACAAGGCTGCTTTTCAATTCCTAATCCCCCAAAACTGAAAATGAATAATTGTTCTTTTAAGACCCTGAGTTTTAGAGTAATTTGTTACACAGCAGTATATAGCTTATACAGTCTGTGCCCCTATAGAATATATATTCTAATGTGGACAAGGAAATACATACATCATTATAGATAGACAGATACTGGTAGATATTAATATATTCATATTGTATCCAGAAATGATAAAAGGGATGAAGAAAACCAAGGAAGGTGATAAGGACTTGAGAAAGTCACTTGCCTTCTCTAACTCCATTTTCTACTTTTATAATTATTGTGACTCCATGGTATATTTCACGTGCATGCTTTAAGGACCATGTATGAGGAACAACGTGAACTACTTTGCATTGTGGTGCCCTGATTTATACAGTAGGGAGTCTCTATATGCACCAAATGGTCTCAAGAATTAGATAACAGGGGGCTGGAGAGGTGGCTCAGAGGTTAAGAGCACTGACTGTTCTTCCAGAGGTCCTGAGTTCAATTCCCAGCACCCACATGGTGGCTCACAACCATCTGTAATGAGATCTGGTTATCCAAATTATCCATAAGATTTCTTAAGCATCCTAGCTGAAGGAATTCAGACCACCAAGTTGCTATTTCAATATGCTGTTATTTTCTTCATAGTATTAATTTCTATCTAAAATTATTTGCCTATTTCTCTCAACTACATTATAACTTTCAATAGGGAATGAACAGTGTTTGTCTTCTTCACCTCTATATACCCACTACCTCTTGGAACATTAAAGTTTTGTTGAATATAAATGCACACACACAAAAATAGTATGATGCTCTAACAGTTCCAAGACTCATCTGAATCCTTATAATTCTCCAGGACATTTGAAGAAGCAGGTTATGTGTAAACAAATAAGGACTTCTGAAGGTAAACACAGATAACAGAGTTCTGCAATAAATGTAGCAAAATACGAGTATCAATATATTAATATCTACCAATACCTATCTGTCTATATCAATTTGTGTATTTGCTTGTCAATAACACTAGCACATACCTTCCATATGGGGAACTGACAGTATAAGTTATCTGTTGCTGTGTAATAAATGAATACATTGATTTAATAAATAACTTGCCCTGGGAAAAATAATAAATGGAAATGTATGCAGCTCTGTTTTCATGAAACTTTACTGGGACAAACAGTAAAAGCAACTGCAATAAAATGTACGGAATATGAATAAAACGTGATACAGTCATGCAATGTAGTATTTTATTCAGCAATAAAAAGAAGCAAAGAATTGATACATGCTACTATGGGTGAACCTTGAAAACATGCTACTTGAAAGGAGCCAATTAAAAAGGTCATACAATATGATTCCATTTCGATGAAATATCTAGATCAGACATAGTGATAGAAATAGGAAGTAAGCTAGTGTTTACTTAGTTCTGAAGGGATGGGAGAAACAGAGGTGATGTAAAGGTATATAGGTCATTTTTCAGGTCATGAAGATGTTCAAAATTTGACTGAGTAATTGTTATACATATCTCATAGTTATATACTACACATCATTTTGAATGAATTATTTTAACAATATGTGGATTTGCCCTCAATGAAGATTTAAATATATATTAAGAAAGAGGGAGGGGGGAGGGAGGGAGGGAGGGAGAGAATGGTTAATGCTATGACAGGAAGTATAAGAAATCCTGCACACTCATAAAGGAGAGGCAGGGGAATCATATATTTGGGACAAGTCTGGGCTAAATAGTGAGTTTCAGACAAGTCTAAGCTACATAGCAAGATATTTTCTCAAAAAATAAACAAATATAAATAAAGAAAAAATAAATAAATAAGAAAAAGAAAAAAGAAACTCTGCATATAGTCCAATGGTCAGTAAAGGCCCTTGTGGAAAAAGATATGAGATCTGGAGACTTAATAGGAATGGGAAAAAGCAAAAGGCACATTTAAGTTATTACAGCAGGTATCTAAGAAAGTATATGGATGAACACTTAGAAAAAATCTAGGGCTGGACAATTTTCAGTACATTTGGAATATAGAAAGGGAGAAATAGGGGTGTAAAAGTGAAAAGGATACTAAAGAACTATACATTTCTTTACAGAAGTAGTGACTGACTGAGACAACAATTCTCTGTAGGATATAGTTTGGCACAAGCCTTTACTGCAAAAAATTGTATAGTACTTTAGCAACCTCAGAAAGTAAAAAAGTTGTGAACTGCTCTATCTTCTCTTTGGTTATATACCTATCTGGATGCTAACGATCCCAAGGACACTTACCTATAACCACAAAATTCTCCCAACTTAGGCCTAGTATCTCCAAAAACTATGGGCTGTTCCTCATACACGTCAAATTAAGCATCAAAAACAATGTCTCCTATAAAATCTGTTCTTTTAAATTTTTTTTTATATGTATGGATGTTTGTCCATGTACCACATATGTGCCTGGTGCCCACAGAGGCCAGAAGATGCTGTTGGATCCCCTGGGACTGGAGTTACAGATGCTCATAAAACTGCCATCTGCAGTTACAGATGCTCATAAAACTGCCATCTGCAGTTACAGATGCTCATAAAACTGCCATGTGGGTGCTGGAAACTGAACCCAGGTCCTCTGCAAGAGGAGCCAGTACTCTTAACTGCTGAGCCCTATTCATCTTATGATTTATCCATCACTGAATGCCACCATCTGGTCACCAAATCCAAACCCAGGAAGTCATCTTTGACATCCCCTCTTCCCCACACCTCTCTATCATCTCAACAAAACTCTATTATTCTAATTATTCTAGATTATTAAATTACTCTCAACTAAATTATTCTCCCATCTTCTACACTCCCAGTCATATTGAGGCTCAGGCCTTCATCCTTTCTCACTCAGATCACTACACAAGACTTTTAATCAACATCCTTATCTCCAGGTCAACGGCTCTTTAAGTCAACCAGATCAGAATGAGTACTACCTGGGAACTTCCTGGAAATACAAATTCTCAGGTCCCACTTCTGACACGCTGAATTAATTCAGGTAATTCTGAAACATGTTAAACTTAGAAGACTCATTCACTGTCCCATCCTTATTCCCCTAGATTAGTGGTCTTCAAACTTGGATGAACACACAACCACCTGTGAAATTCTAAAACTTTTGATAACCCAGGTTCTAAGTTGACTGACCTAAGGCAAACATGGGAGCTGTGAAATTAATGAGTGATTCCAATGTGTACCCAAGATTGAGAACCACTATCTTAGATCCTATTTCCACAAAGACAGAGTGGTCTACTTTAAATACAAATGTGATTAAAGCTCTCAGCATCTCCAAGTGTCTCGGTACAACGTTCAAAACCCTTTATAACCCAACCAACCTATAGCACTAATATCAGGAAAGCATCAAGTGTAGTAGTTAAGAATGCGTCCTTAAGCCAAAGGGTCTGAGTTTACTGCAGCATGCCTACTTGTAACTATGAAACTCTAAGGAAGGTGAGCCTTCAGAGCTTCAATAGCTACCTCATGGGATAATGAGGAGAATTAAATGACTGAATACATGTAAGCCTCATTAGAACAGCTCCTCTCATACAATAAAACATTCAACAGAAGTGAGTTATTATTCAATTGACTAACATCTCCAGAGAACTTATTTCAAACTTCTCAAGCATGGGCTATAATTTCCTATCATAGATTTCTGAGTTTTATCACTTTTTAGGCTGTATTGATTATCTATTTGTAACTGCCAGTACTTTAGTAATAGCTATAATTTCCCTTTAGCTATTAAAATAGTGCCCCATAAATAACAACTAGCTGTTCAATGAAACTGATAACAGTAGAAAAGCCATATGGCCCCTTCACATTTTATCCCTGAATTTGTTTTCATAGAAGTAATGTAACCAATACTTCTGTATACATTTATGATATTCAACCCCAACAGGAATACTCAAAGCAAAATGTGATCAACAGAACAACCTGGAACTTAAATCAAGTATTGGGTTTGAGGTTTCTTAAGTACCAGGCTTTCTACTACAGGGTCTCTCTCTTATTTGAGGTTGGAAAACATGGGATATAGTAAATCCTATTAATTTTTTTTTAATTTTCTGTGTATAGGTGTTTTGTCTACATGTGTAACATATACCATGTGCATGCAGTGCCTATAAAGGCCAGAAGAGGGCGTTGGATCCCCTGGCATTATAGACAGTTGTGAGGGTATTGGGAATTAAACACAAGGCCTTTGGGAGGGTAACCAACACTCTTAAGTGCTGTGCTATCTCTCCAGCCTCCTAATTTAAAAGAATAGAATTTCATACATAAGTACTCATTTATATCATTTCCACCCTTCCTGCTCTCCTTCCAACTTCCGCTTCCATGACCTCAGGTATATTAAATCTTGATATTAGTAATTCTACAGAGTGCTATTAATATATGTATCCTGTATTTTCAAGCATTTGAATTGGGATAATATTAAGAAGCACTATGCATTAGCAAATTTCCTAGGAGATAGGTTATTTGCCTTTGAATGATTCTCAAAGGATACTAAAAATACACATAATGGTTGTTTGATGTTCAGAATATGTAGCAAGAAGAATAAAGACTGAAAAAAATCTTAAACAACAAAGAAAAACAGAAACTGTAACCCAAATCCACAGTGTACATACCTTTAAAATACCATCCAAAGTACCCTTGTAGAGGTCCACATGGCCCACTATTGCCCTCTGATTCATC
The DNA here is from genome assembly GCA_001675575.1 of Neotoma lepida. Lineage (NCBI taxonomy): Eukaryota > Metazoa > Chordata > Mammalia > Rodentia > Cricetidae > Neotoma > Neotoma lepida. Next base: position 136,035 of record LZPO01027372.1, read on the forward strand.
ATTCGCGTTCTCACAACGTCAACTGGGTTAGATGCCAGAGCCCCAGCCAAACCACAGGTAAAGCTAGAACTAAAGGAGAAAACAAATTTAAGAAGATAGATTATTCCCACTTCCACTACTTGCCCACTTAAAGAGAACTTAGGCCAAAGGCAAAAGTTATAACTCAGATCCATTAGATAAAAGCTGACGTTCCCTTCATTATTATCTAAAGAGAAAGAAACTACTTTCTAATGAAAGGCTGTCCCTTTCAGTTTCATTCTAAAACTTGGCCTCTTTTAGAGAGGACATAGTCCATAGACCTAACAACATCCCTAAGCAGGAAGTGTCCTGTACCACTGATAAGTTACATAAAATTTTCTGACCACAGTATCATATGCCAAATGTGTTTAAGTAGCAGAATATCATAGAGGTTACACAACAAAGAAAATGTAAGATGAGAGCAGAAATAGTCTTCAGCCAAAAACTGTTTAGCTTCAGAAACTCTATAAAATTTGAACCTTTTTTCTGGGTCCCATTAAGAGGAAATTTCCCTCCTGATAAGGAAAAACAAAAACAAGAAAAATAATGTGCTTATAAGAAGTACAGGTTGATGGGACCGGGGCTGCAGCTCAGTTCAGCGTTTGTCTAGCAAGCATGAAGCCCTGGCTTGGATCCCCAGCACTACAGAAATAGGTTGTGCTAGTGCACTTTGCACATCTGTAATCCTAGCACTCTGGAAGTAAAGGCAGGAGGATCAGAAATTCAAAGTAATCCTTGGCTTCACAGTGAATCTGAGGTCTGAGCTATATGAGGCCTTTCCTCTAAAATATGTAAGTAAATAAAGTACAAGCTGTCTAAGAATATCATACAAGCCAGGTGGTGGTGGCACATACTTTTAATCCCAGCAATTGGGAGGCAGAGGTAGGAGGATCTCTGAGTTCGAGGCCAGCCTGGTCTACAGAACAAGTTCCAGGACATCTAGGGCTGCACAGAAAAACCCTGTATTGAAAAACAAAACAAAAGAAAAAAGTATCATACAAACATCTAGTAGGTCTCTATACTATACACAGCTCCCAAGTGGCCAGGTATCCACAGTATCTGAGGATAAGTGCAGGTAATGGGTGGGGAGAAATATAATCAGAGTACTTCATATGCATGTTATAAATATGAGCATGTTATATTATATGATATAAATGTAAGAAAATGTCATACTGAAACACATAATCTTCTATAATGAATATATACTAATTAAATACTGAGAAAAGTAAATACTAGGAAATGTCATAACAAAACCCACCATTTTATATAATTAATATATAGCAATAAATTTAAAAGTATACAATATTCAGAAGGCTTGAAGTATTGGCCATAGGAGACAGTGTTAAGGCCATACATATCAGTTATAAATCTACCTGAGGATATCAGTACAAGAGGCTTTTTATGTTCAAACTGCTGAACACAGAAAATGAATCAAACATAGGTAACTTACACAAAGTGTGTTAAAATGGTGTCTCCCAGCATTCCCGACAGTATCAGGTGTTTCTTGGTAATATCATAAACTGGCAACTCTACTCCCACAACGATGGCAGCACGCTGAGCAGTTGGGACCACACCCTACAAAACCAAAGTGATAATAGGCACCTGAGAAATACTAAGAGTGACATATATCTTAAAAGTAAACAAAAATTGGTTGATGGTGGAAATTACCAGAAAAATAAACTCTGAAATGTATAGTTCATTCTTTCAAACCAGTGCCTAACACTGAGATGTTTATAATTCCCAATCCACATGCTGTACTACAGATAAAATCCTTCCTAACACCTAAAGCACAAGAGAAAAAAATAGATAAAATATGTTAAGTTTGACCTTACCATAATTAAAAACTTGTAATTCAAAATATACTATGAAGTGAGTGAGGAAATAACCCACACAATGGAGAAATACTTGAAAATCATAAATAATTCAGTCATTAGAAAAATGTACATCAAAACCACAATGATAGTCAGGCAATGGTGGCACAGTCCTTTAATCCCATCACTTAGGAGGCAGAGGCAGGTAGATCTGTAAATTTGAGGCCAGCCTGGTCTACAGAGTGAGTTCTAGGACAGCCAGAGCTACACAGAGACACCCTGTCTAGAAAGAAAAAATCGACAATGACGTGCCATTTCACACCTACTGGGACAACTGTGGTCATTTTTCCTAAGTAAAATAGTAAGTGTTGGTAAAGATGTGAGGAAATTAGAACCCTTACCACTGCTGATAAATATATAAAGTGGAGCACCAACACGGCAAACAATTTGGCATCTCCTCAAAACATTAAACATAAAATTACCAAATGACCTAGCAATTCCCTTCATAGATATATACCCAAGAGAACTGAAAGTACATTTTCTTTTGCTGTTGTTATCGTTTGAGATAGGCTTTCTCTGTGTAGCCCTGGTGGTCCGGTCCTGAACTCACTCTGTAGTTCAGACTGGCCTCGAACTCAGAGATCCGCCCACCTCTGCGTCCAGAATGCTGGGATTAAAGGCGTGCACTGCCACCACCGGGCCTGAAAACACATTTTCAAACAAAAATGTACAAATCAACGTTCACAGCAATAGCTAGCATAATATTGAAAAGCACAAAGTAATCCAAATGCTCATTAATTGAAGAAGAGATAAATGAAAAGTACAGCATACCCCCAAAATGGAATTATTTGGCCATAAAAAGAAATGATATACTGGGGCTTAGCTCAGTGACAGAGAGGAGGGAAGGAGGGAGAGGGCGGGAGGGTTGCATACCTATTCCCTGAAGACTGCATAATACAACTCTACTTGGATGAAACATGTAAAGTAGGCAAATCTATATGGACAAAAAGAAGAGTCATGGTTTTATAGTGTTCTGAGGATTGGCAGTGATGGCAATGACCACTAAATGGTAAGAAGTTTCTTTTTGGTAATGAAATGTTCTCAACTTAGACAACAGAGATGGTGGCATAAATCTATGAAACCACCTGATTGTATATTTTAAAGATGAAGATTTTTACAATATGTGAATTTTCCCAATAAAGCTGTTAGGAAAAAATAAAATCATAAAGGAAAAGGCACTGAAGATGGCAGAGTTCGGTAGTAAAGTGGCTAGTTAGATGGTTCCTTCCATATGACGCCCAAAATAAGACGTCAGGGCAACAGTGGAGAGTCTGTATTACAAGGACAGAAAAAGAACATGAGGAATCAAGAAAGGGGAAAATACAGCTTAAAAAACCACAGAGATACAGAAAGGTGAGGCAAAGAGACCTAAGGAACAGTCCGTAGCACCAGCCCCATCAAAAAGGTGAGAAAGATGCTAAGTAGCAACCACACATAAGCAGTAGAATCTGGGCAGTCCAAGTGGCAACTAAGTGGCAATCCTGAAAAGCCTTAAATCAAATATGGAGATTTGGTGTGACACTGAATGTTCCTGGATGACAGGCTAACATTGGAGAAGCAGTCCACTGCATCACTCCCCAAATGTTGGAGTGTAATAATCAGGTACCATCTTGAAAGGGGGCCCATTGCTTGACTGAGCTATTCTACAGAACTGAAAACAAGGGGGAAATAATCACAAGTTCAGGAACAGAATACCTAAGACACATAGAGATACCCTGTCACAGTGTCTAGATGGAAGATGCCCATCAGAAAAAGTCACATAGGGAGAGAGAGAGTTTAACACAGACCTACTGAATTTTAAGTGGAAGGAAGTGTGAGGCACAGAGGATGAGGACGGAATGTGCTCCCGTCCTCCACAGTGAGCAGTGATTCCTGTCACCCGTGGATTGCATCAGAGGCTGAAAACTATAAGCTCTTACAGAGGACCTGAGTTCAGTTCCTAGCACCTACATCAGGTAGGTCACAACTGCCTGTAACTCCAATTCCAGAGGGATCCCCTGCCTCTACTTTAACCTCCAAAGGTACCTGTACTCACAAACACATACCCATACATAAATACATACAAATGTACATAATTAAAACAATAAAAAATGTTTTAAAAATATGTAATCATGAGCCCTTAGGAAAGAATATATCTTGATAGAGCAAGTAAATAAGAATCAGGAGAGAAGAATCAAACATTATTAACTCTTTAAATGAGGCAACAACTAAGATAAGGAAGGGACAGAAGAGTACATACCTTCAATAACAACCTTAAGTGTAAGTGGTATTAAGTCACTAATTAAAAAGGCACAGACTGCCTATATAGAATTAAAAGAACACTCAAGACCTAAGTGTTTGTTATCTGTAAATGACTTGCCTCACTAGCAAAGACGTATTAAATGAAAAGTAACAAAAATGATATTCAAAGCAAAGAGAATCTGAAAGTAAACAGAATTAGCTACTCCCACAGGTGACAAAGCTGATTTCAAAACAAAATTATTAAGAAAAACTAAAGAAGGTCCCTGGCTGGGGTTATGGCTTAGTAATACACTACTTGTCTGTATACACAAGGCCCAGAGTTCAATCTCTAGCAAAGAAAGGAAAGAAAGATGGTCATCACACATTAATAAAGAGAATAATCGCCGGGCGGTGGTGACACACGCCTTTAATCCCAGCACTTGGGAGGCAGAGGCAGGCGGATCTCTGTGAGTTCCAGGCCAGCCTGGGCTACCGAGTGAGTTCCAGGAAAGGCGCCAAAGCTACACAGAGAA
>LZPO01027372.1:210714-243550 GCA_001675575.1 Neotoma lepida
CGGCCGAACTCTCCGTTTTTTTAATGTAGGCACTTAGTGCTATGAAATTGTTCTTAGAACCACTTTCATTCTGTCCCATAAGTTTGGGTATGTTGTGTATCCTTTTTTGTTCAATTCTAGAAAATCTTTTCATTTGTGTCTTGACCCATTTTTCATTCAGTAGTGAGTTGTTCAGTTTCCATGAGTTTTTAAGCTTTCTGTTGGTTTTGATATCCAGCTTTAATCCATTCTGATCAGATAGGATGCAGAGTATTATTTCATTTTTTCATATCTGTTGAGATTTGCTTATGTCTGAATATGTGGCCAGTTTTGGAGAAAGTTCCATCAGGTTCTGAGAACAATTAGATTCTTTTGTGTGTGGGTGAAATGTTCTCTAAATATCTGTTAAGTTCATTTGGTTTATAAAGTCAGTTAGCTCTAGCATTTCTATGTAGTTTTTGTCTGGATGACCTGTCTATTGGTCAGGTAGGGTATTGAAGTTTCCCCTTATCAGTATGTGAGAGTCAATATGTGATTTAAGCTGTGATAGTGTTTCTTTTATGAATTTAGCACTTGTGTTTGCATAGATGTTGAGAATTGCAGTGTCCTCAGTGGATTTTTCCTTTGATGATTATGAAGTGTCCTTCCCTATCTCTTCTGATTAGCTTTGGTTTGAAGTCTATTTTGTCAAATATTAAAATGGCCACACCAGCTTGCTTCTTAGTTCCATTTGCTTTGAATATCTTCTTCTATCCTTTTACCCTGGGTGATGTCTATCCTTGATGTTAAGGAGTGTTTCTTGGATGCTGCAGAAGGATGGATCCTATTTTTGCATCCATTCTGTTAGTCTGTGTCTTTTATTGGGGAATTGAGACCATTGATGTTGAAAGATATCAATGAGCAGTGTTTGTTGATTTCTGTTACTTTGTTCGTGGTGGTGTGTGTGTGTGTTTGTGTATGTCCTCTTTTGATTTGCTGATCTGAGATTATTTATTCGTTGTGTTTTCTTGGGTGTGGTTAACCTCTTTAGGTTGGAGTTTTCCTTATAGCACCTTCTGTAGGGCTGGATTTGTAGATAGATGTTGCTTAAATTTGGATTTATCATGGAATGTCTTTTTTCACCATCTATTGTGATTGATAGTTTTGCTGGCATCTGTAGTCTCTTAGAGTCTGTAGAATATTCAGACCCATCTGGCTTTTAGCAGTCAGGTATCATTCTAATAGGTCTGCCTTCAAATGTTGCTTGGTCTTTTTCCCTTGCAGCTTTTAATATTCATTCTTTGTTCTCTAGGTTTAGTGTTTTGATTATTATGTGCCAAAGGGAATTTTTTTCTGGTCTAGTTTTAGATTTAACATTTTCTTTGGCCCATGTATCTATTTCTTCTATTATGTCTTTAATGCCTGAGATTTTCTTCCATCTCTTGTATTCTGTGAGGTTTGCCTCTGAGGGTCCTTTCAAATTCCTAAATTTTTTCATTTCCAGATTTCCCTCAGTTTGGGTTTTCTTTATTGATTCTATTTCCATGTTTTATTCATTTCCTCCACTGTGTTTTCATAGATTCTTTAAGGAATCTATTCATTTCCTCTTTAAGAACCTCTAACATATTAATAAATGCTATTTTAAGGTCTGTTTCTTATGCTTCAGCTCTGTTGCAATATCCAAGGCCTGTAGTAGGGTTACTGGTCTCTAGTGGAGAGATATATTGTCCTGGCTGCTATTGTGATTTTATGTGGGCATCTAGGCACCTGGGTTTGGGAAGATTGTAATTCTTCTAGGTGTTGATATCTGTTCTTGTCTTTGTTGGGTGCATATTTTGTTCCTTGATTTCTTTTGCTGTCTGTTTTGTTTTAGTTTTAGTTTTAGTTTGTTTGGTTTTTCAAGACAGGGTTTCTCTGTGTAGTCCTGGTCCTCTCTGGTTCTTACTGCCTGGTAGGGAATTCTTCTGGAGTCTTCATTGGTATGGCCACTGGGGGTTCCAGGTAAAATATGTTTCTAGATATTAGGATCTGACACTTAGGAAATGGGGATGGGCTAAGCAGGTGGCAGGGAGATCCCACAGGAGGGATGAAAGCAGTGTGTACCACCAGGATCTTTTTAGTTCTCTGGGAATGGTGGCAGAGAATGCATAGAAGCCTGTCTAGAGGCCCTCAGGTGGTCTGCTACAGAGCTTGGGTTAAGACTTGGGCATTCAACTTGGAGGAATAGAGGGAGAGGTGAAGATTAGCAGTCAGCCCATCTTCCCTGGACAGAGTGCACCCCCCCTTAGTTTTTAAAGAATTCAAGTATCCCGTTTGTTAATTCTTTGTCTTTTCTCCTTTTAGTTCAAATGTGCAGAACAGGAAGGATTTGGAATGCTTAGGTTGTTTGTGTCTGGAAAGGATTCTCATATCCGGACAACTGCTTTATCATTTATATAGTTTTATCAGAGGTAGAATGATGGAGTACAAGTTGTAAGATGAAATAAACCCTTCCCTCTCCAAGTTGCTTTTGGTCATGGTGTTTTATCAACAGCAATAGAAACCATAACTTAGATATCACTTTCTTGTGATAAGAAATTAAAATCAAATTTTAAAATTCTAAATTTAAATATGATTCTTCAGTAATCAGAAAATTACATTCACACAGGAACAAGAGATAACAGTCTGAAAGGATCTAAGAGTATCCTGTCAGGCCCAAATTGACTTCTAGAGTAGTATATTTAACCCCTGAAACTAATCAAATAATAAAATCTAGGTTTAACTTAATCTGTTATTTGATAATTTTCCTTTCAGAGCTCAAGTCATGATATTGAGAATCCTGAGATAAGCAATGCAGTCAGCTAGTCCATAATGAAACTTCCAGACATCCAGGGGTGTGAAATATGGCATGAGGATTGGGCATGGGCTTGACTTTTGAGTAACAAGAACTTGAGTCATAAAATCTTGTCATCATTAAGGGGAATAAATATATTTCTATCATTGGTTGTGTATGTCTGTTTTTAGACAGTTTTCCATTATCTTAATGTGTTTTATTTCAGTAATGAATTTTTAAATGTTCTTGTAGATATTTTGAACAGATGTAGCCCTGGCTCATCTTCAAAGGGAATAAAGACTGAGTCATTCAATCCAGGTACAGTATTACTGTACTGTCTTACTACTATAGATCTGTTTAATTTTCTACTTTATGTGTATGTATTTGTACCTGTGTGAGTTTTTTGTGCGCTACGTATGTGCAGGTGCCCGTAAAGAGCACAAGAGGGCATTCAAGTCCCTGGAACCGGAATTAATATGTGGTTGGTTGTTAAACACCTGACGTAGATGCTAGGAACTGAGCATGGTCCACTGCAAGAGCAGTGGGTATGCTTAATGGCTAAGCCCTTACTATTTTAATTTTAAATTCAACTATTTGACACAGTTGTATATCAATGTGTTCATTATATTGTTTTTTATATACAGCTATTTCTAATATATTCACACCTGCAAATCGACACTCTAGACATCTATCGTCTAATCCAGTGGCTGCTTTGCCTAGATCTCATCCTGAATCCAAATCTTCAGAGAGTTCTGGTGTTCAGACTATGTCTAAACCTGTAAGTATTTTTTAACTTCACAGTTAATTCAGGAACACATTGGATAGTGTATATCTAGCTAGAATTGAGAATGGTCATAGCTAACTACCATAATTACTCAAAGAAAATGTCACTATCTTTAGGTTTTCTTTTTTGTTTGTTTTTTCCAGAAAAGGTCTCACTATGTACCTCTGGCTGTCCTTGAAATCACTATGTAGACCAGGCTGACCTTAAACTCAGAGATATCCACCTGCCTCTGATTCCTGAGTACTGTGATTAAAAAACAAGAGCCACCACACTCAGCTTCATTTTTAAACTAAAATTATTTCATTGTGTTAAAGAACACTATTATGTTGACACAATTATATAGCAATAAAGTAATACATTTTGTGATTTTTATATACAGCTTTTCCCGATATATTAAAGTCAACACTACAGATCCAGTTGGCTACCTTACCTAGAATTTTTTGTATCAAAGTCTTGACTATGCCCCTTTGCCCTTCCCAGCCCAGTAGAGCCCGTATTCTACTCGTAGTATTTGACAAAGAGGCCAAAAACACACTGGAGAAAAGAGAGCATCTTCAACCAATGGTTCTGGAAAACTGCATGTCCACATATAGATGATTGAAATTAGACCCATATCTATCACCCTGTACAAAAATTAACTCAAAATGGATCAAAGACCTCAATTTGCAACCTGAAACATGGAAACTGCCAGAAGAAAACATTGGCAGTACTCTACATGATATAGGTATAGGAAAGGACTTTCTGAATTGACAAATGGAACCTCATAAAACTAAGAAGCTTCTGCACAGCTACAGAAAGAATTAAATAACAAGGAAACACACAAGAAATCAACTTTTTAAGAGAGTAAACTTAGGTGTTCTTAATTGGGATGATTATACCAACAAATCATGGCTGTTTATCATCAAAACCCTTTTCATTGTTTAGTTCTTAAACATTTTAAGCCAACGTGGTTGTTAACATGCCTGTAGTCCTAGTACTTGGGAAGCTAAGGGCAAGAGGATTGTAAGTTTGAAACCAATCTCATAGCAAGTTCCAGACTAGACTGAACCACATAGTGTGACTCTGTCTCACAAAACAAAATAACCCCCCAAGTAGAGCAATAACAAAAGACTTTTAATAGAAGTAAGAAATAATGATAATGCTTAACATTTGGAGGGAAGCTGTTAATATGTGGAAAGGTAATTCTCATATAATTTTTAGGACATCCCTAAGAGGGAGGCTATTATTTATGGTTCAGGAGACTGAAACTCAGAGAACATAAATGATTCTCTGAAGGCCAGCTAGTAACTAATCGACAATGGGATTTGAAACCATATTAACCCAGAGGTTTATACACACATCTGACCATACATTTAAGTACATACTTTTAAAAAAGGCATGCGTCACCACTGCCCAGCTAATTTAGGTAATTTCAATAGCCGTCTCCACAATTCTTAAGTCTATGTGTTAACGTATGTACACCATGTATGTGTTTTGTACCTACAAAAGCCAGAAAAGAGTGCCACATCCCCTGGAACTAGAGTTGTATTCAGTTGTAAGCCTCTATATGGGTTCTGAGAACTGAATCCAGGTCCCCAGCAAGAACAACAAGTACTCTTACCCACTGAGACAACATCTCTCCAGTCTCTGTCTCTTTTAACTTCCTATCAAACTGATATGAAAATTCAGTAACAAAGCCAGGCATGGTTGCATATGGCTGTTAGTAACACTCAGGAGACTGAGGCAAGAAGATGAAGAAGCCAGTCTGTTCTACATAGTCATTCCCAAGCTATGCAAGGTTATATTAGGAAACTCTGTTTCATTTCCTCTCCCTCAATTAAAAAAAAAAAAAGAATATTTAGTAAGAAAGTAAAATTCTGACAACCTAATCATCTCTCAACTTGAAAGTATAAGACAGGCAAACAAAATTCTTTGTATTCCTATTGTGAAAGTTATGTATATGAAAAGGATTAGAAACAAGGAAATATATTTTATGTTTTGATTTTTATTTTCTTTAGATAGTATAGTCTGTCATTCAGAACCATATTTACACAGATTTGATATCTATTCCTCATTTTTCACTGAATATTGTATTGAAAATATATCTCTTTGTCATTTTATATTATTCCTCAAAAGTATGATGATGCTTAATAGTCTGTCAAACTTACTTAACTATTCTTCTGTTGGTGAACACACAGGTTTTCATATTTTGCTATTATAAATACTGTTAACATTTTCATTTCCTTAACACAAATTCTTAGAAGTGAAAAGTTTATATCAGAGGATATGGACTTTTTTTGTTAACAATTTTTACAACTAATTTTAGTTTTCTAGAAAAATTACAAAAATAGAAAATGCCAAAAAGCTTCTCACCCAGTATGTGCTCATTTTAGCAGAGAGTAGTAATTGCATTTGTGTTTTCTAACTTGTCTTTGTAGTACTAGCATATAGTTTGGTTTACATTTCTAATAACTGACAAACAAATATCTTTAACGTTTTACAGAGTTTTTCAAAGACTTCATCACAAGATGATCCAGGTGCTTCTTCTGTTGTACAGTTAGAGTCAACCGAGGATACAGCATCCTCCAGCATACTGAAAAAGAGTACAGAAGGTTGGATTTAGTATTTCCTCTTAAAATATGTAAAAAGAGGCTTTTTATGTTCATATAGAATTTCTGTACAAGGGCCTGAAGATGGCTCAGCAGGTGCTTGCTGCCAAAACAATAACGTAAGTTGGATCCCTGTAACCCACATTGTTAAAGTAAGGAATCAACTCCATGCCATGCACAGATGCACATTAAATGAATTAATAAAGATTTAAAAAGCCAGCAAGATGGCTCAACAAATAAAGGCAGTTGTCACCAAGTCTGATGATCTGAGTATGATCATATGATAGGAGGCAAGAACTGACTCTGGCAGGTTGTCCTCTAACTTCCACAAGTACACCCACATACATACACACAACATATCTTTAAAATTCTCTCTGAAGTCAGGGCCTTCATGTTGTTTTGTGCATATAAGATGGAAATAGAGCTAATCGTTCCTGAATGCTTTTCATATACCATCTTATATTATTTTATAATAGACTATTTTAGACTATTTTCTTTCTTTCTGTTAGTTTAGCTAGTGTGTGCTACTTGAGCTTATTCTCTTTCTTTCTCCCTTCCTTTCTTTCCTTCTTTCCTTCCTTCTCTCTCTCGTTCTCTCTCTCTCTCCCTGTCTGTCTGTCTGTCTCTCTCTGTCTCTCTCTTTCTCTTTCTCTCTTTTTCTCTTTCTTTCCTTTTTTGACTTTTCAAGACAGGGTTTCTCTATGTAGCCTTGGCTGTCCTGGAACTCACTCTGTAGACCAGACTGGCCTGTAACTCTGAGATCCACTTGGCTGTGCCTCCTGAGTGCTGGGATTAAAGGTGTGTGCCATACCTGGCTGAGCTTATTCTCATTTAGAACTACCTGTGAGCTGTAAAATCTTAATATAATTTCTGTGAATTAGAGAAGTCACCTGATGTCTTAAATACTCTGTAACAAATGTATTTATTATTTGGAGACCATTAATTTATAAAAAAATTGCATGGCGTTAGTTTAGTTCTTAGTAAGCTTTCTGTATAATAAATGACATATATATATATATATATATATATATATGAAGTAGTTAAATGTGATAACTGAGTGGCATGACAGGACTAAAGAGATAATGATTTGCACATGACTAGTATATACCTAGTGAAGGAACAGAAATTGGACAATTGAAAGCAAATTCATTTTGAAAAATTTTTTTACCATGACAAAATTCTACATGAATATGAAGTAAACTAATATGATAGTGGAAGAATGTTACCGAGACAAAAAAAGAAATTCCATGTAATGGAATAAAGTAGCTTCTCTATTAGCTAATTTGATAATATTTCACTACAGAAGAATATAATTATCTTTTGAATTTTTATTTACTAATAAGTAGTATAGTACATTTATCAAAGGAAAGAAAAAGTGTTAATGTTTTGAGTGTCAAAAATATTTTCTCACTTTGCTAAATACTTCATTATATATTAACCTATGTCCAGTTAGCAAAACAGCCAAGAAGCAAAATAGATAGGGAAATGAAATAGTTGTCTTAAATTTGATTTTCCTAAGCACATGATCTCATTCCTAAAACAAGTCTCAATTTGTGAAGCTTCTAGAAGTTAAAGACAGTAACTACTACTCAGTATTTAAAGTTTTTTCCATTGAATGTGGTGGCACATGCATGAAGTTTCACCACTTGGGAAGTGGAGCCAGGAGGACCAGGAGTTTGAGGGCCAATCTTGGCTGCATAGCAACTTCAAGGTCAGCAAGGGCTACCTAAGACCCTGTCTCAACAAAAGGTTTTTAAACTGTAGAGAAGAGAGCTTTGTCTTGAATAGTAAACACTGTTAAAGTTGGATTAAAAGATACAGGTTTAAACCTCTGTTTTTCATTTGTATAGGCTTTAAAGTCACCTAACTTCTTACATTTCACTTTTCTCACATTGTTAAAATATCATTTTATGTTTCTCACATAATACATTCATTCTCTGGACCAAGTATGAGCCATTTGGAGATAATGTTACTCATCTTAGAATTTTATTGAGTTTGCAAAAATAAGACAAGTGAAAGCTGTTTTATAAACTTTAAATGGTTTGTTAAAATTTACAATAATAATTATGAATATGTGATATGTTTGAAAGCACATCTTGTCTAGGATGGCCATAGAAGGTTCTTAGAGAAAATTAGATTTGAGCTTGAATTTGAAGAAGAGAAATAGGATTTTTATGAGAATAAGATTTTTGTTTTTTAGTCAGGTATGGTGGTACGTGCCTTTATTCCCAACAGAGACATACAGATTTCTGTGAGTTCAAGGCCAGTGTGGTTTATATAGCAAAGTCCAGGATAGCTGGAGCTATAATGTGAGACTCCATCTCAAAAATTAATTAATTTCAAAAAGATTCTTTTTCATCAATTTATTATTTGACAATTTCACATGTATGCAATACATTTTGGCCTCCCTGCCCCATACCCGTCACACTACCACCAACCCCCTAGTCTTCTAATCAAGTCCCCATCCCACTCTTTGTCTTTTTGTTTTGTTTTTGCTTTTGCTGTGTGACCCACTGGATTTAACTAGGTCCACCTGCTCATTTTTATTTATGTAAATAGGAAGACTTGAAAGTAGGGAATAGCGAAGACCAAAGCAAATAAAATTAATAACTTGAAGGATTGGTATTTAAAACTTTATCTCAGAGTAATTTTCTTTAATAGAGATATCCCTGTGCTTCAAAAGTTATCTATTAGGAGGCTGGTGAGATGGCTCAGCAGTTAAGAGCACTTGCTGTTCTTCTGGAGAACCTGAGCTTGGTTCCCTGCACCCATGTCATATCAGGTGGCTCACAACTACCTGGAGCTCCAGTTCTGGGAGATCTGACATCTTCTGGGCTCTGAAGGCATGTATGTAACATGCATTCACAAAGATGCACAAACATACATGTATGTAAATACAATAAAAATAAATCCCTAAAAGTTATATATTAAATGGTCTATTTTTATTACCTAGTGTATTGTATAATATTACCTAGTAAAAAATGCCAACATTTATTGATTATTCAAGTGACACAGGAATCTTAAAAAAACATTAAAGTAACAAAACCAAAGTCAGTCTCAAGTGCTGGCAGTAATCATTCAGTAACCATAGCCTCTAATGATAGGAAAAAGAATTCTGTATCTCAAAGATTGAAACATCATAAATTTGGCAGAGGAGCCTTTTACTTTCCAAGAATATGTCTGCTGCTTCTCCTGTGAATGTACATTTGAGAGCATTAAACTATGTGTGGTTTTAGAGCCTTTGTCACAAATTTATTGTGACAAAAAGTACAATTTATTCTGGATTATATTATAACGTCATTTTTTCTGTGTCTGTTCCTGTTTCTCAAACAGATGCCATGGATTATCTAATCCTTTGCATGCTAAGATGATAGTTTTCAAACACAACCATTTCTCCCAAGGAAAAATCTCTATTCAAATCACAAAAGTCAGATAAAACATAAATGGAAAGGCTGTGTCTGAAACTCAGGATAGTGGTTGGAAGGCCATTGGAGAAATTCTAGATTTTTTTATATGATTGGTTGAAGCATTTTTGTTTCCACTTTCTACATATGGAACAACCAAATAATTTTAACAACTTGTCAGATTATTAGTTGGAAGAAGAACAAATTCAACTTTCTTTTTTTTAAAGATTTATTTATTTATTATGTATACAGAAGAGGGCGCCAAATCTTATTACAGATGGTTGTGAGCCACCATGTGGTTGCTGGGAATTGAACTCAGGACCTCTGGAAGAGCAGTCAGTGCTCTTAACCTCTGAGCCACCTCTCCAGCCCCCCAAATTCAACTTTCATTGCATAGCTCAAGATTTTAAAAAGACCTTTAAAGAATTTTGAATTTTAGAATGAGTATTTTTTAAGTTTGTATTTAATCACCAAAACATAAATTGATTTATAAGAGCTTAACTCAGAGAAAGTTATCTACCTTTTTTTTCTCTTTTATATTATTATTGCTTTGGGTTTTGTGGGGTTTGTGCTTTTTTTCCCCCCTTAGCCTGCCTCCTTTAATGGATAGCTTTATTTGAAAATATCTTTATAGTTTTCCTGCATAAAGTTTATTTTGTGAATCTGAAATATCTATGATCCATAGAAGCTGCTTCCTTGTATAGTTTCTGCTTTTTGATTATATAATTTTTTTTCCATTAAGTTAGCTCCAAGGCATTTTTACTAAATTTTAAATCTTAGGCCATTTTTATAGCAATTTAAATAAGTAATATTCTATACTAAAGCATTTATAAATATCTTTCCTAATGTTCAAATCTTTGTAGGTATCAATCAAACTTCATTAGGATTAAAACGTCCTTCCACTTTCAAAGCAAACAGTGTTAATCCAAAAAAGCCAAAGACCAATGCAAGTGTTTCTGAAGCAAGTCCTTCCTCTTCATCATCTTTAAACAAGTCTCCTTCAGAGGCTTCCTCCCAGGTTGTAGTAGCAAGTAAGTATGAAATCTCACATAGAAAAATGTATTAATTAGAAACAAATTTTAATAATTGTGACGAATTTTTTAAACATGTTTACGTTTTTTAAAAGATTAATTTTTACTCATAAAGTCCTCAATTTATTTTAGATGTAAATACCTCATCAATTCAGTCTCAAACTGGAGCACCTCCACTAAGAACTTGTCCAAAGTGCAGTATTAAGTTCAGTTCTTTGGATCCTTTGAAATGCCACATGAAGGTAAAATAGTTTCAAATTTTGAGTTTTGAAAATGTTTACAAATCAATGAAATATTTAGAAAAATATAGAGTAAATATTTGTTTGTCTAGATATTTAAACAATAAAGCTTCTTTTATTGTCATTTTCATATGAATAAAAAATTAATTTTCATAATGATTATACAAAATTTAAATTCTTCCCAATCATGAAATCATAAAACTTAAGTTCATCATACATCCACTATAGTATGTGTGCATTGTTTTAATTTTAATTGAAAATTAATAAATCATTATATTTTATTGACTAAATAATGCCATTCTTTTTACTTCTCATAAAGCAGGCATTTTATTAATCTTTTTTTAAAGATTTAGTTATTATGTATACAGTATTTTGTCTGCATGTATGCCTGCAGGCCAGAAGAGGGCACCAGATCTCGTTACGGTTGGTTGTGATCCACCATGTGGCTGCTGGGAATTGAATTCAGGACCTCTGGATGAGCAGCCAGTGCTCTCAATCACTGAGCCATCCCTGCATTTTATTAATCTTAAATATAACTTAAAATACCCTTCTACTTTACTTTTTTCATGGTGTCATATTCATTTCATATTTCTCAATGGAAATCTTAGCTTTATGTCTTAATTTTCCACACTTTCCTAGTGAAGCACTTCTTATGAAATGATAGTTTTAACTCAATCCAGAATAGAATATATAGAGTTGTGAATGAATTATAGCTTTATATTGGTATTTTAAGCTCCTGAACTTAAGTTTTAGATAAATTTGAAGCTACTAAAACAGTATGGGATTTAAAGGGATTTCTACTTAAAAGTATGTTACCAGATAATATAATATTCTGTTGTATCTTCGTAAAGAGTAGAAGTCTTTGCCTGCCCTGTGTAAATGGCAGTGAGGAAGGAGGCAAGACAAACAGTAAGATAAGTAAAGTAGGTGATATGTGGAAAAGGATAGGGAGACTGCAAAGAAGCAACTTAGGAAAAGGTTCTGCTCCTGTTGCAAACAGATTTTTATTAAATCCCACATCTTGGAGAAAAGTAGAGGAGTGAGAATGAGTTCTCAAAGTTTCAAATACAAATATCTATTCTGGGAACAAAACTGATACTGAATGTTAGTCCATCTATCTCCCTGATCATGTGAGAATAGTGAATCCAGTCTCACATCATCAGTACTTTCTTTGATATTTGACAATTCTATTTTGTATTCTCTTTAGGATATAGTTCTCTCTCTCTTTGTCTGTCTCTCTCATAACTTCCCTGGCTTTTTAAATAAAGTATTCTTTTTGCCTTGTTGTTTAATGCATTTTGTCCTAAATTCCATTTTAATTTATCTAGTTATTTACTTATTCTTTATCCTTTATGTGTAAATGTGTATGGATATGTCTGTCACGTTTATGTGTTTGAGTGTAAGTGTGCACTTCCCACTGTACACATGTAGAGGTCAGAGGACAACCTCAGGTGTTAGTCCTTGCTTTCCACCTTTTTAGAGACAGGGTCTCTTTGTTGGTGGTAGCTGTGTATGCCAAATTCTCCTATCTCTGCCTCCTATCTCTCTGTAGTAGCATAGGGATTATAGACAGGTGTTACTATGCTTGGCCTTTCTGGGTTCTGGGGATCCAAAGTCAAGTTCTCACTCACGTACAGAAAATGCTCTACCTACTGAAGTGTTTCCCCAGCTCTCATAATCCTTACTTTCATGTTTCCATTTGCTTGCTAAAATCTTTTATTTATTGATTTATTTATTTTTGAGACAGGGTCTCTATGTAGCCCTGGCTGTTCTGGAACTTATTATGTAGACCTTGAACTCATAGAGATTCACCTGCCTCTGTCTCCCAGTTGCTGGGATTAAAGGCATGTGCCACCTTGCCCAGCTACTTGATATATTCTTATTTTATCCTTTTATTTTCAATATTTCCAAAGCCCTTTATTTTTTATATGTTTCTAATTTTTACCTGTGTTGCTTTTTCTTTCTAACCCTATGTGAAAACTCCTTTTCCTTCAGGAGTTTAGCTAAACCTATTTGCAGTCATTGATGTAAAAGATTTAACTGGTAGTAGTATAGGTATGTGGACAAAAGTGAAACCATAAGCATACACGCTTTCAGAAACTTCCACCTGCCCATTTTGCATTTTCTGTGATAACAAAATCTATCCTCTTAGCAAAATTTTAAGCATCCAATTCAGTGTTGTTAGCTATGCATGTTAATGCTGTACAGCTATTTATCTTGAATGACTAATCCTATATATCCATTGAGTAATATTACCCCATTTGCCACTTCCCCAGGTCTTGGCACTCAACATTCTATTCTTTGTAGTTTTATTTAGACTATTGTAGATTTCTCATATAAATGTAATCACGAAATAATTGTCCTGTTACTGACCTGTTTCACTTAATATAATATCTTCCAAGTCTATCTATGTTGTTGGAATAGGTAGAATTCCCTGGTTTCTTAAGGTTGAATAATATTCCAAACTGTCTATATACCACATTTTCTTTTTCATTTGTGTATTAGTAGACTTAGGTTACTTTCATGTCTTGGCTATGAAAAATTCTACAGTGAACTTGCTGCAGATTTGTCATTTGAAATCCCAAATTCAATTGTTTTGGCTATATACCCAGTGTGACATTGCTGGGTCATATAATTGTTATATTGTTTTTAGGAACTTCTGTGTTTTTTCATATTGGTTTTACTGGTTTATATTTACACCAACAGTGTAAAAGTATTGGCTTCCTCCGCTTACCTTTTCTCTTTTAGATAGAGCCATCCCAATGAGGCAAAACCTCATTGTATTTTTGACAATTACTGATTTTGAGTGCTTTTTTACATATCTGTTGTTCATTTTGTATGTCTTTTTAAGAAGAAATGTCTTCTCAGTCCCTTTGCCTTTATTTATTTTCTAAATCTTTATCAGAAAATTTAAATAATGAGAACTAATGAAAGATAAAAGGCATCACAATAAAGCTAAAAATGAAACTCAGTGGAAATAACTAAATGTGTGGAAATGGGGAAAAATAGAATATAACATTTTCAGTGGGATTACTAATCAGAAGAAGAAATAGATGTAGAAAAAAAAGTTGAACAACCATTCCTAACAGAACCTGTCAGTTTATTATTCAGGGTACTCTAAAGAACAGAACTGATATGTGAGAAATATATATATATATTTATTTATATAAAATTTATTTATATATAATATATATTTATTTATTTAATAATATTTAATTTAATATATTAGTATATATTAAAAAGGGATTTGTTAGAGTGGCTTATGAGCTGTGGTCTGAGTGGTCCAACAGTGGCTGTCTCCTGAGGAAAAAGTCAAGGATCCAGTAGTAGTTCAGTCCATTACACTGAGTGTCTCAGCAGTCCCAATGTGGTACTAAAGCCCAAGTCTAGAGAGCTGCTGGTTTGCAGTCCATATTGGAATCCCAAGGAACTGGATTCTAACACCAGCAAAGGAATGGCTCAGGAACAGGATTGATGAACTTGCCAGTGAGAGTGAGGGTAAGCAGGCAAAAAGCCAAAAGCTTCTTCTGTGTTCTTTTATGTGGGCTGCCACCAGAAGATGTGACCCAGATTTAGGGTGGGTCTCTACCTCAAATGATCCAACCAAGAAAAATCCCTCACAGGTGGGCCTAGCTGCTTGAGTTTTAGTTAATTCTAAATTTAGTCACATTGACAAACAAGATTAGCCGTCACAGTCAGTAATGTAAAATTCTTTCATAAATGGCTGATGCTAATCCAATCAGTCATGACTTTACATTTTAAATACAGCATAGATAACATTTACTCAGATTTAATTGTATGGTCATTTTCTTCTGAAAGTAATTTTTGTCCTTTCATGCATAAGCCCCTTTCTAGTTTCCCACCATCTGTGTCTATTTTTTAATTGTTGTTCATTATTGTTGTGCTACTGAATTACAAGAATTCTCACAGTTGTTTTCTAACACTTTAAATAAAAAGTTTGAATAGTCAACAATTAGAAGAATTCAATGATTTGCAAGTATTTTCTCCTGTTTTATTTTTGGTCTCCAGTTATTATTTTAAAGATTTATTTTTTTATTTTATGTATTTGGGTGCTTTGTCTGCATGTATGTTTGTGCACCACTTACATGCCTAGTGCTCCTGGAGACTAGAAGAGGAATTAGCTCCATTAGGACTACAGTTACAAACAGTTGTCATGTTGTGGGTGCTCAGAATTGAACCCCAAGTCCTCTGGAAAAGTAGCCAATGCTCTTAATGTCTCCTGTCTGCTCCACTTATTCTTAGAGAATCCTCCTAGAGAAATTCTACCACTGAAAATTATATATAATAAAAAAATTATTTTTTTCAATGAAAAATGACTTGTGTGTGAAAAGTACTCTATATTAGAATCAGTTTAAATGAGATATTGATTTTATTTGAGGTAAATTTCCCCCTTGGAATATTTAAGTGTTATAGATAGACTGCATTGAGACTTTGAGGATATAACTGATAAATCTTTCTTTGTGGAATACACATTATCTAGTGCCTTATGTTAGGAGAATGACATATCATGTGTGCTCAGAAGTCTAGTTCCAGCTATGCTTTACTAAAATATTACTATGTCATTAGGTAATTAAGCTTCATACATAATATATGTAACTTTTAAGTTATATCAAATGTATGGTTTTTGTTCAAAAAGCAAATCTTACCCCAAAAAGAAAAATTACAAGGTAGTTTAAAGTTTAAAAGTTTTCCATTTATTTTGGAAGTTATTTCTTTCATTAAAATAGTGGTGTTTATTGTTGGAATTTTTTGCAGTTTATAAGGAAGGAATTTTTTGCAGTTTGTAAGGAAGGAAGTGAGTGTTTGGTGGATGTCTTCCCATTGCTAAGCATAGCTTTATGTGATCTGAACCTATTGTAAATATTGAACTCATTTTTGACACCTGATTTTTATAAGAGGTACAAGTAAAACATACTATTCCTTTTCTTTTAGCGTTGCTGCCCAGACATGATAAATAATTTTCTGGAGACTCTTAAGTCAGAACATTCAAGGGCTGAAAACAAAGCTAACATTGGCTTGGATAAAGGAAAATTGGTCATGCTAGTTAGTGATTTTTATTATGGAAGACATGAAGGAGCTACTGAGGAAGACCTGAAGACTCACACAACTTTTAAATGCTTCAGTTGTTTGAAAGTTCTTAAAAATAATATTAGGTATGTAAATATTTCCTTTTATTTGTTTGAAAATTAAGAAATGATAATTTACATTTTGATCTTTTAATATAAATGTTATATTTTACTTTTCTTTGCTATCCTTAGGTAAACCATTATAATACTTCTACTAAGAAAGGATATTCATTATGCTGAAAGTTGTACTAGGCCTTTTCTTTTGGGCCACCAACCAGCTCCCAAATCATGACATGGAGACTTACTATTATTTTTTAATGCTCAACCTAGCTTAGGCTCTTTTCTGGCTAGCTCTTTTAACGTAAATTAACCTGTTTCTCTTACCAACCTTTTGCCTCGGGGCTTTTTACCTTTTCTTTCCTTCTGTATATCTTTTACTGCTTCTTGTATCTGGCCAGCTGGCAGCTACCTGGCTGCCTGGCCCTGGGCATCTCCCTCTCTTTCTCCCTTGTTCTCTTCTCCTTTTTCTTCTTCTCTTATCCTCCTCTCCTATTTATTCTCTCTGCCCAACAGCCCCACCTATTCCTCTCCTGCCTAGTTATTGGCCATTTAGCTTTTTGTTAGACTAATCAGGTGCCTTAGGCAGGCAAGGTGAACCGGCAACACATCTTTACATAATTAAACAAATGCAGCATAAACAAATGTCACAGCCAGGCGGTGGTGGCGCACGCCTTTAATCCCAGCACTCGGGAGGCAGAGGCAGGTGGATCTCTGTGAGTTCGAGGCCAGCCTGGGCTATCTCGAGTGAGTTCCAGGAAAGGCGCCAAAGCTACACAGAGAAACCCTGTCTCGAAACCCCCCCCCAAAAAAAACAAACGTCACATACCTTTACACAGTTAAAGTAATATTCTTCAGTATAAACGAATTTAAGACATCTTTGCCCAGTTAAAATAATATTCCACAACATAAAGTTTTTATTTTTTCTTGTATTTCATAGTTTGATACCTGGATCTACCCAGTTATAATTTTTTTTTCAGATAGCTTAAGAACAGACAAGAGTATTTACTGTAACTTAGGGAAAATGACATATTTTTCACTTGTCTGAGTTATTCCCTATTGCTGTGATAAAACACCATTACCAAGGCAACATATAAAAGAAGGTGTTTAATTTGAGCTTATTGTTTCAAGGGGTCAGAGCCCATGATGGTGAAGCAGAGGCATGGTATCAGGAACAGCTGAGAGCTCACATCTTTATCCACAACTAGGAGGCCGAGAGAGATCAAGACACTGAGAATGACCAGAGTCTTTTGAAACCTCAAAGCCTGCCTCCAGTGACACATCCCTTCTAACAAGGCCATATCCCTAATCCTTTCCCAACAGTTTCACCAATTGGGGAACAAGTATCCAAACACATGAGCCTATCAGGTCTATTCTCATTCAAACCACATTCCAATCTGTATTAGTCAGGGTTCTCTAAAGGAACATAACTGAAAGCATGAATGTATGTATATTAAAAGGGGGTTTGTTAGAGTGTCTTACAGGCTGTGGTCCAAATAGTTCAACAGTGGCTGTCTTTTGATGGAAAGGCCAAGAATCTGGTAGTTGTTCAATCCACGAGACTGGATGTCTCAGCAGTTCCCAGTCTGGTGCCAGAGTCCCAGGGAAGTCCTAGAGAGCTGCTGGTCTTCAGTCTTTGTTGGAATCTAGAAAAAGTAGGTTCTTATATCAGCAAAGGAATGGCTCAGAAACAGGATAGATAAATTTGCCAGTGAGAGTGAAGGCAAGCAGGCAAAATGCATAATCTTCCTCCATATCCTTTTATGTAGCTCCCATCAGAAGGTGAGTCTTCTCACCTCAAATGATACAGTAAAGAAAATCCCTCACGGATGTGCTCTGCTGTTTGGATTTTAGTTGATCCAGATGTGGTTAAGTTTTAGATAAGCAAGATTAGCCTCCACATCCCTGTATTTGTTTTCTTGTGTTGAATCTTATATTTCTTTACATAACAGGAACTACTTTATCCTGCCTAATATCCTCCTTACTAGTCTTATTTTTCAATGTTAGCTCAAATTTTTATACTAGCTCAAATTGTTTCAACTCATATTTATAATTTTCAGCATATTTACCTCAGGAAAAAAATTATTCTTTTTTTAAATTATATTCTTTAGAGAAGTTCATGTTTTTTTTATTGCACATCACTCTTTTATTATACTGTTCTGGAAAGATTTAGTAGTTATGCCCAAAACGAGTTCTGAACCCACATGATAGGGTCAAGCAGCTGGAACATGATTCAGACAGTGATCTGGACATGATTCTGGACATGATCAAGGGGCACTTCACCTCTACAAGACAAGGCAGAGGGATCCTAAAACACAGCAAGAGGCACCCCTGCCCCTTAAGGACAAGGAATTTATCCCATTTGATATGAGGAATGGCTTATTCCCTGGTGACCACATGGGACTATTTCAGTCACCACTAGAAACCTCAGAGGGGCTTTGTGTGCTGATAAATATATATGTACCCTTTTTTTTTGTAAAAGTAAATGTAACACATAGACTTGACAGGATTGACCCCAACCTTCTGGGGCCAGCAGCTCCTGTAGAGGCAGAGAGGAAGGTAGTATCTTTTAAATCACCATGCAAGTTACTTTCACCTTCCACTGGAATGACTACAGCCCCCAGTTACCTAACTGTGGAAAGGTGCAGGACAGGCTCCAGGGACAAAATTGGGCTGCAGCTTCTCATTGGTCATACTACAACATGGTTCCTCCCTGACCTCTTTCTTAAGCAGACCCTTAGTAAACAAAGGACTAAGAAAAACAATATAATTACTACCTCTCAACTCTCCTGGTTAAGAGGAGCTGTCCCTGGATGTGGACCAAGAACCTGCACCCCAGGTGTTATTCTGACTAGATTCTATGAAGGGAGTTGGGTGCAGGGGATAAAATACTAAAATGATAATGGGAGCCATGGGTCCCCATCTGCAGCTACAACTTAAACTTAAGATCCTAAAGATGTAGTCAGCGTGGCAGGTGTTGGGGAAGGGTGCAGGAGGTATAAACAGGCAGGGAGGAGGGTATTGGGGTGGGAGCCTACCTGCTCGTCTTCACTTCTTGACCTTGCCCTGAGCGGCCACATCTTCCATGGCTTTCTGCACGGTCTCTTCATCTCCCAGGAACTGCATGGGTTTGACAGACTTCAAGTTCTTGTCCAATTCATAGACAATGGGGATGCCAGTTGGCAGGTTCAGCTCCATGATGGCCTCTTCTGAGAGACCGTCCAGATGCTTGATGATGCCCCAAAGGCTGTTGCCATGGTGTGGGGCGGCTACCCACCAACCCCACAGTTCCCCAGAGTTTTCTTGGGTGTCAGTAGCAGGAAATATTAGATAGAAGGATTTTAGATTGTGGAGAAAAGGTAGAAAATAAAGGATGGCCCGGAACCTATTTCACCAGCCCCGACTGTCTCAGCCCCAGGGTATTTATAGAAAAGCTAAGAGGTGGAGCAAAAGACCTTCCCCCAGCACAGCCATGTGCAGACCATCTCAGACACCAGCACTCAGGCCCATGGTCCAATCATCCCCTCTATGCAGACCTGCTGGGTAAAGCAACTAGGAACCTGAAAATTTGCTCCCACACATGGGCCGCAATCAGGACTCTTTTCCCCTCCTTGATCTGGGGGACAATTTCTTCATTCCAGAAGGGCAGTGCTCTGGCAATAGTGTCCTTCAGGCTCTCACAGGAGGGTATCTGGTCCTCAGTAAGGTCTGCGTACCTGCGATCCTTGCTGATGTTGCTGTAGAAGGTATGGTCAGGCTCCAATGGAGGTGGTGGAACATTGTAAGATTGCCTCCAGATCTTTATCTGAGCCTCACCATGCTTAGCAGCAGTTTCTGCTTTATTGAGACCAGTCAGACCCCCATAGTGTCGCTCATTGAGGCGCCAAGTCCTAACTACTGGCAGCCACATCTGGTCAATGGCATCCAGGACTGTCCAGAGGGTCTGGATTGCTCTCTTCTGCACGGAGGTGAAGCAGTTGTCAAATTCATAGCCAGCATCTTGCAACGCCTGTCCGCCGCGCTTCGCCTCCTTGTGGCCCGTGCCGGGCTCAGGTCGGCATCATACCAACCGCTGAAGCGGTTCTCCAGGTTCCAGGTGCTCTCACCATGCAGGATCAGCACTAGCTTGTAGGTGGCCATGGCGACAGGCAAGGGGATGTGACAGGGACTGAGGATCACTGAGATTCCGCTAGCAGCCCGCCCCACTACCGCGCCTACACACTTGCCGAGAAGTTCATGTTTTATACAACATGTCTGCTTTGCTTTTTTACAGTTTTTATAACACATATACAATTCCCAATGGAGTTCTAAAGGTTTTTTTTGAGGCAGGTTCTCACTATATATTCAAACTCATTATGTAGACTAGGCTGGCCTTAAACTAAGAGATGTGCCTTCTTCTGCCTCCTGATTACTGGGGTTAAAGTCAGGTGCTACCATGCCTGGTTGAAATTCTAAAAATTTTATAAATTTTTATCTTAAAATTTAAGAACTTATATTTTATTATCTGAGTTAAACGGTATGTTGAATATTTATCATCATAAGTAAGATAGTAACAAAACAAAGTAACAAGATAATTGACTGATATTTTCCTTGCTTTTCTAAGATTTTTCTAGAGAAAAAATTTTTGAGAAAAGGTCTCTTTATTTTGTAGCTCTGGCTGTACAACTCACTATTGTAGCCCAGGCTTGCCTCAAACTCACAGAGATCCACCTGCCTCTGCCTCCCAAGTGCTGGGACTAAAGGTGTGCGCCACCATGCCTGGCTTAGAGAAAAAAAATTTGAGACAGGGTCTCAAATATACCTCTGACTGGTGTGGAACTCACTATGTAAACTAGACTGGCCTCAAAATCACATAGATCTGCCTACCTCTGCTTTAATCCTGAGTACTGAGATTAATGGTGTGTACCACCATGCCCCACTAGAATTTTTTTGCAAATATAACCTAGTAGATTGCTCAAAACCTGATCTTTTATTTACTCTTTCATTCTATTCATACTTATTAAATTACCACTATTTGTAAGATTTGGGCTATGAGCTCTGTCAAATACAGACATGAGTCCAGTAAAATCTTCATATGGCTTGTAGACATTATAGACACTATACAATACAGATTTAGGTAAACTAAAAAACAAAGTGAATGGTAAAATCACAAGAAAAAGGTAGTAGCCTTTTTCTTGTATATTTTATTATTTGAGAATTTCGTACATTTTGATCAACTCCACCCCATTTCTTCACCTTATCACTGCCCCATCCCCCCTACTTTTCCCTTCCAAAGTCATTGCTTTTTTTCCCCTTAAACTCACTGGGCCCACCTAGTGCTACTTGGTATAGGGTATAGGGCTGTGCACTGGAGCATGAGCAATCTTTAACCACATTCCTGAAGAAAACTGACTCTCCTCTCCCACCAGCAGCCATTAATTGTCAATAGTTTCTCAATTAGGAATGGGACTTCATGAACTCTTTCCCAATCCATGCTGAGATTTCGACTAGTTTGATCTTGTGCAGGCCTTGTACATAGTCACAACTACTGTGAGTTCATGTGTTTTAGCAGTGCAATTTTCCCAACATTTAATAATAAAATTGTTAAATATTCAACAATGATAAAAAAGTTTTACAATGAGTATCTGTTTACCAATTTGATTTTACCATTCACATTGTACTATATAAATCAAGTAAATTGATTTATGTGTCTCTTACACTTTTATTATATGTAGCCTAAATGTTTCACTTGTATTTTATATTAACATGTGTCTTAGTTTGGGTTTCTATTGCTGTGATGAAACACCCTCACCAAAATGCAACTTGAGGAGGAAAGGGTTATTTCACTCACAGTTCCATATAGCAGTTCATCATCAAAGGCAGTGAGGGCAGGAATTCATGCAAGGCAGGAACCTGAAGGCAGGAACTGATACAGAGACTATGGAGGGGTGCTGCTTACTGGCTTGCTCCCCTTGGCCTACTCAGCCTGCTTTCTTTAGAACCCAAGAATACAAGCCCAGGGATGGCACCACCAACAATGGGCTAGGCCCTCCCTCCTCAATCACTAATTAAGAAAATACCCTATAGGCTTGCCCTCAGGATGACATTTTCTCAATTGAGGCTCCCTCCTCTCTGATGACTCTAGCTTGTGTCAAGTTGACATAAAACTAGCCAGTACAACATATCACATGTAGTTAAGTGCACTTTTTGAGTAATGCGATGCTCAAAAACTTTTGGATTTTGAAGTATTTCAGATCAGAATTCAACAGGTACTTTATTTACTACATCTGTACTCATCCACAAAACCATGTAATATTTTTAATATCTTTCAAAGTAAATTATAGACATCTACCAAAACCAAATGAGTAGAGAAGATATTATACTCTGAGCATGGTGGTACATGCCAGTAATCCCAGTACTTGAGATGCTGAGATTGTATGATTGTGAAACCATCATTGGCTACCTAGAGACCCTGTCTCCAAAAAAAGTAGATATTATACATTATAATTATAACCAGCTATAAAGAACAGCCTTTTGAAGCCTGTAATCCCAGCACTCAGAAGATAGAGACAAAGAGGATCAGAGTTTCAACACAGGCATCAGCTGTGTAATGACTTCAAGGCCATCTTGGGCTACATGAGACTTTTGTCTCAACAAACAAATACAGTGCTTTGGTGGTGGTATGAATAGGAGATCAAAGCCTCTGTGATGATTGCTTCTCTCTAA
The DNA here is from genome assembly GCA_001675575.1 of Neotoma lepida. Lineage (NCBI taxonomy): Eukaryota > Metazoa > Chordata > Mammalia > Rodentia > Cricetidae > Neotoma > Neotoma lepida. The sequence continues at coordinate 233,380 of LZPO01027372.1, forward strand.
ACTGATAATATTCTCACTCCATTGTAGGATGGTTTTCTATAGAGACTCATAATGACTTATAAATAGTCACCCTAATCTTAAAATTGCTTTTGATTGTTGTTTCTCTTACCTCCTGCCTTAGCCTCCCTAGTCCTAGGATTACAGGTGTGAGCCACCACACCCAGCAAAGTGTTTTGATTGATGGAGTTATTTTACTTTGAAATTCAGTCTGATGTACACACTTAGAGCATAAGCTTTATCAGGAAAAGTCAAAGTTCCTTCTCATAAGAAGCCCTTTTAGGGAAGCTGAGGTAACAGAATGAAAAAACTGAGCAAATGGAAGGTGTTACAAAGATTAACACAGTGCAAGGAAAATAATGTTTTCTGTATTACAGTTTTTGACATTGTGACGAATATCTAAGAGAAACAGTTTAAGGAAGAAAGGATTGTTTTTGTTCGTGTTCATAGGTTTCAGTCCAAAATTAGCTGATGCCTGTCTCAAGGCAGAAGCACCATGGAGGAAGGGCATAGTGAAGGAAAGTTATTCACCTTTTGGTAGCCAAGAGGCAAAGGAAGTGCCAAGGGCAAGGTACATCATTTCAGGGCCTGCATCCAATGACCTACTTCCCTCAGTTAGGACCTGCCTCCTAAAAATCCTATCATATTACAACTCCATTAATGAATTAATCCATTGATTAAATCAATCACTTCCCCAAAAGCCCAATCACTTCCCAAAAAGCCTGTCAGCTGGTATCCAGGCCCTCATTACATGAGCCTTCAAGGAATACCTCAGATTCAGACTGTAGCAGGTAGTTATAACAACAGTAACCCAGTATCACTAAATAAAACAAAACTTCTTCTAATTATGAGCAATAACTTTATTTCATGTATTTTGAAAGCAGTTCATTTAAGACCTTGAAAAAAATCTTATAGAAGTCACACTGCCTTTGATGGTAGATTGCCTCCTCTAAGAATTTTATTTTAAAATATAAAGCAAGGCATGTTAGTGCATGCCTTTAATCCCAGCATTTGGGAGGCAGAGACAGACAGATCTCTGAATTCAAGGCCAGCTTGATCTACAAATCAAGTTCCAGGACAGCCAGGCTGTTACACAGGGAAATCCAATATAAATAATAGTTTATATATGGAAAGGAAGCTTTCTATTTTATTTTTACCAACAATAGCTATAAATCTGAAATTATGATTGTTATAGCTAATTAGTGATATTTAATATTGGACATATTACTGGATTATTTTTAAAAACAGATATGGAAAAGATGTTTAAAAAGCCCCTTAATGAAGTTAGTCTTTGTTTTAGGCAGAGTCTTAGAATGGCCTCCATCTGGCTGAGTAGTGGAGAATAACCTTGACATTCTGATCCTCCTGTTTCTACCTCCCAAGTGTTGGGATTAAATATACAAGTTTTGATTGGTGATAGAATCTGCTATGTTTCCCAGATGAGCTGTAGACTCATAACCTCAAATGAATCCTGCTTTCTCAACATCCTGGTAGTTAGTTCTGTAGACAAAGGGTGCCAAGCTAAAGTATTGTCTTAGTTACTTTTCTATTGCCATGACAAAATACCATGACCAAGGCAACTTACATAAGAAAGCATTTAATTTGGGGCTAACGATTACAGAGGCTAAATAGAGTCCATGACCATGATGGCACGGAGCCTGGCATTAGACAGGTGGGCATGGAGTAGCTGATAGCTTACATGTTGAGACAACATCACAAGGCAGAAAGTTAACTTAGAATAGCAGGGGCTTTTGAAACCTCAAAAGTCCATCCCCAGTGACACACCTCTTCCAGCAAAGCCACACCCAATCCTTCCTGAATAGTTCCACCAACTAGGAACCAAGCATGCTAATACATGAGCCCTTAGGGACCAATCTCATTCCAACAACACAAATATACACTTTTCTAGAGGGATTTAAAGCCATAGAGATAATATTTTGAATTGCAGTCATGCAACTACATTTTAAAATTTTACAAACAGATAATTATTTGTGAACCTTTTGTTTTTATAAATCTGCATTTTTGCACCTGTTTTACTATCTTTATAGGTTCATGAACCACATGAAACACCACTTGGAGCATGAAAAACAGAACAGTGAGTCCTGGGAAAACCATACTACATGCCAGCACTGCTACAGGCAGTATCCCAACCCCTTCCAGCTACAGTGCCACATTGAGAGTACACACACTCCTCATGATTTTTCTAGTAAGTGACAGTTTTATCGAATTTGATTATCTGATTATGAGGGAACCTTTTCCTATTACTACTACTAGTAGTAGTGTTACCTATTACTTGATGCTATGGTTATACAAAATGAATCTTGTTTTCATATGCATGTGAAAAATGGTATGTTTTTTTTTCTCTTTCAGCTATTTGCAAAATCTGTGAATTGTCATTTGAAACAGAGCATATACTTTTACAACACATGAAGGACACTCATAAACCTGGTGAAATGCCATATATTTGCCAGGTATACATGTTTATTGTATACTTCAGTGTTTGTTCAGTGTCTGCATGCCATGAAATAGTATTATTTCTTTTGATTTCTGAAGCATTTAAATAAAATGAGTTAGTATACTAAAATTGAAAAGCTTCTGTGTTTAGTGAAATTCCCCTTTGGTTGAACTCGTGCATTGTATGTAGGTGTAATGGCCTGGATTCGGCCTTCCTGGCCACAGTTCTCTGACTACTGTAATAGATAATTGTCCAACTGGAGAAAGACAAAGATGGGCTTATCATATAGGGAAGAATATAGATGTTTTGGGAAAAGAAGGAATATTAGAGAACCTAACTAAATATTTTTTTGACCAGTGTTTTTCCAGAGTTTGAAGTGACTCCCAGTATTAAGAAAGCAACATAAAAATGAACTGTCTCTGGCTTAGCTTTTCAAATCCAAATTAAAAAATACTGTTTTATGTAGCAGCCAAAAGCATAGAGTAAGAGGTGTCAGTGCTTGAAAATTTAAGTCAATGTAAGGAATGATAGATCTGAAAAGAGGAAAAAAGTCTATGGTTTGAAATATCCCTAGTGCAGGATGTTTTTCTAAACCAATGATATATCACTACTAATTTGATGTCAATTGTATGCAAATTATAAAATTTTATGTTGAGCTTAAACTTTATTTATATTTCTAGGTTTGCCAGTTTAGATCGTCAATATTTTCTGATGTAGAAACTCACTTTAGATCATCCCACGAAAACACTAAGAACTTGCTATGTCCATTTTGTCTCAAAGTTAGTAGAATGGCAACCCCTTATATGAATCATTACATGAAACATCAGGTGAGATTTAGACTTTATTTTTTCATGTTGTTTTACTGAAAAGATATGCCTACTTAGGACATTAATTAAATTTATTCCAAGAAAACAAAACAGTTTCAAATGACATATTTAATTAACAGTTTATGCTGATTTATGAGACATCTGCTTTTTTTTCTTTCCTGCTTTTAGGTAATACTGAGGTTCATAACCAGTGAACTTTCTGAGAGATATCACTAGAAATAGAATACAGGGAAAAGGGGTAAATGAGTGGGATGTATAAGCTGCATATTTCGTCATCCAAGATTGGTAGGCATCGTGTCTTGTAGGTAATTTTGAAGAGCAGAGGGATGGATTTGAACTGAAAAAGCTAAGATTAAAGACTAATAACCTTGTGATTTTCTTTTTCTTCAAATTTTTGCACTTGCTAGTCCATTTTGTTGTTGTTGTTGTTGTTGTTGTTGTTGTTATGAGAAGACAGTATTTGTCATCAGTGACCCAAGATGGTTTCTAATAGTAGCTGCTAAAAGAGGAAATAGTTGTGACTCTTATTACCAGACTTGTAAACTGTGTCAGGGAACTGCACTTAGGTTGTAACTTGCTTCCTACTTAACTTTTGCCAGTTCTACTATATAATTTCTAAGATACCAGTATCGGTGCTTGCACCTTTCTCTTGAGTTCTGATTTTGTATTCACATAGTCTTTTTTTGAAATCATTAGCCTGGACTTTGGCTGAAAACTTTAATGAAACTGTGAGCCTATTTTATGCTTGAAAGAGCACAAACAATATCTTTGGCCAAAAATGTTGATTTATTGACCATGTAGTAAACTTTTACTTCTTCACTGATTGGCTCACTGTGTTTTCTTATCCATTGCATTGTCATTGCCAGTTTACTCAGCACCACTGCTTACCATGACTTTGGTTCCAGTCATTAGATAATCATGAAATTAACTTCTTGTTAACTGGGAAGACAATCTTTCACAATTAACCTCTGCCTCCCAAACACTAGGAAATAAAGATATGCTCCACCACACCCCGCAACAAAATTTAGTAAAGAATTTCCCTAAGATAATTCTCTTTCAAATACTTTCTGATAAAAGAAATGACTGGATTTTTAAAATTCAGAATTTAATTTTTTTGTGTGTGTGACAGAGTCTCTGTATATAGTCCTGACTGTCCTGGAACTTACTATGTAAACTAGGCTGGCCTTGAACTCACAGAGATCCTTCTGCTTCTGCCTCCTGAATACTGAGGTTAAAGGCATGTGCCACCATGACTAGCCTAAATTTTTTTGCTTATGTTTATAAAGAGGAAATTTTAAAAAACATTTTTTGTTTTATTTAACTGTGTCACATGAAGTTATTTTCATGCAAGTCTATGATGTACTTTAAACATATCTCCTCCTTCCCCACTATCTTCCTCTTTCTCACATATCCCCCTATTCTTAGTTAGTCCCTTTGTTCCCCTAGACAGGTTCATTTTTCTTTTCAGTAGTTAGCTTGGGGTGGATTAATAACAACTCTATTCTAAGAGAGTGCTTAGAAGTTGGTGCCTGGTATCCTCCAGAGTCTACCCAGGGTATCTTTATCTTTAATCTTTTTCTTTATTCTTTCACTGTAATAAACAAAACTGGGAGTATAGCAGCTCCTGATTCTCATAAATAATTCTACTGAATCAGCAAACCTGGGGTATTCATGGGGATCATTGATATACTATGAGTACTGTCTTAGTCTGTTCAGGCGTCTATAACACACTATCTTAAACTGGCTCAAATAAGAATGAATTTTTATTTCTCACAGTTCTGGAAAATGGAAAGTCTGAAATCAAGGCAGCAGCAGAATTGGGTCTGGCAAGGGCCTGCTTCATGATTGATAGATGCCCATGTTCTCACTGTGTCCTCATGTGGCAGAAGGGACAAAAGACCTCAGTTTTATAAGGACACTATCCCACTTATGAGGGCTTTGCCTCCATGACCTAATAACCTTCCAAATACTTTGCCTCCCAATGGCATTACATTGGCACTCAGGATTTCCACATAAGAATTTATGTAAGACAAATATTCAGTCCATTCATTAAGTTAAGAATCCCTAAGACATAGACATTCTCTGCAGGAAAGAGAAAAAAATCTCTTCATAAGGATTATCATGTATTTCTCAGGTATTTTCAGTTTGAATAATTATTCACAAAAGACCAAAATGCCAGAGCTGAGCATTTTTAGTCTTGTAATGGAAATTACATTATTAATACACTAATAATTATTGAATTTGTAGTTTATTATTATTTTTGAAGATTTAGGTTGTAACATTTTCCTAAAAAAATATAATTTTGGAAATACTACAGTTTACATAATGTTTAAGAAATATTAAAGTTTTTAGATATGCTAAATATTTGTATTAACTTCTTAGTAGTAAAAGTAATTACCAACTATTAATCACTTGCTTTATGACTAACAGTGGTGCTTTTATGTCAATTATTTTAACAGATATCTTATGAAGTGGGTATGTGATCATTTCCATTTTATAGAAGGGAAAACAAATCTTTATAGAGAATAATTTCACCAATATCACATTCTCCAATAAATGACGGCTAAATATTGATTGAGAGCCTATACTTTTAGCACTGACTCAAAAGCCACAATGATAGGTGGAAAGGCACAAATTACAAATAGTTAATATTACCCCTGGAAAGCCTTCAAAGCCATCAAACAGTATAGTATGCTTGTCAAAAATTTCAATACAGGAAACTTTGTGGGTTTTTTTTTTTTCAACCTTTGGAACAAATCACTGTTTCTTTGGTTGAACATCATGTTATTTCTGTATCCTCATCAACCTTAGTCCTTTGCAACATACATACACAAGACAGACATTCAAAATTTAAGTTTAGTTAATTTGAATGTTAGATTAATATCTCCAACACAGGCCTTTAGGAAAATGTTCTCTGAGTGGAATAGCAGACATTTTAAAGTCATTGAATTGTGCTCAATCCTTATGTCTTACGTGTATTCTTCTATTTCCTTGCTGCCTGACTTGCTGTTTGTTTATTTGTTTGTTTATTTATTTATTGGTTTTTTGAGACAGGATTTCTCTGTGTAGCTTTGGCGCCTTTCCTAGAACTCCCTCGGTAGCCCAGGCTGGCCTTGAACTCACTGAGATCCGCCTGCCTCTGCCTCCCAAGTGCTGGGATTAAAGGCGTGCACCACCACTGCCCAGCCTCACTTGCTGTTTATTTAACAAATAATTTATAGTGTATAAATACTGGGATACAGAAGTAAGAAAAGCAACCTCTGCCCTCTGGAATTTGCATTATAATGGAAAAATGTGTGTGTAATATTTACATACATACCAGTTAGTAGTAAGTATAGTGGAAAGAAAATACAGATGGATTGGGACTTCCAGATCTTTGGTGAAGTAGTGGCTTCTCTTTTACATGAGTTGGTCAAAGAAGACCTCTCCAAAGGGGATAAGGCAAAATGTAATATGGCCAACAGAAAGAGAATATTCTAAACAGTGACAACATTTTAAGTAGGTTAGATAGTGAGGAGAGCATATATTTGTGATGTTGGAGGAATAGCAAGGGTATTAATATGACTGAAGGATAGTGAAGAAGTAGTAGGGCCCGGTGGTGGTGGTGCACACCTTTAATCCCAGCACTCAGGAGGTAGAGGCTGGCAGAGCTCTGTGAATTCGAGGCCAGCCTGGTCTACAAAGCAGGTTCCAGGACAGCCAAGGCTACACAGAAAAACCATGTCTTGAAGAAAAAGAAAAAAAACAAAACAAAACATGAGTAAGAAAAGTAGTAGCTGAGGTTTTGGTAATGGAAGATGGAAGGCAAACCAGATTAACTAAGGCCTTGTATGCCAGAGTCAGGATTCCTGAGTGTAATGGAAAGCCACCAGAGTATTTAAGCTAACTAAGAAATGTATAATGTGTTTAAGATCACCCCAGCAGGGCTGGAGAGGTGGCTCAGAGGTTAAGCACACTGACTGTTCTTCCAGAGGTCCTGAGTTCAATTCCCAGCAACCACATGGTGGCTCACAACCATCTGTAATGAGGTCTAGCACCCTCTTCTGTATACATAATAAATAAATCTAAAAATAAAATAAAAAAATATCCCAACTACCTTTAAAAAAAAAAAAGATCACCCCAGCAGCTATGGAAAGGAATGACCATACTAGGGGTTAAAGGATAGAAACAGGGAGAAGATAGGAACCTGTTTCAAAGTTCACATTTATACTAGTATGGATGGTAGCTGTGGTTGGAGGTAATGTAAAATAGAAAGATAAATGTTTAAACATATTGCTAATGACATATTATAGGTTGTATTAAGGTGTAAGAGAAGAGTTAAGCGTGACCAAGTCTGTTTTTTGTTATGAGATGCTGTAAGAATGGAATTTTCATATACTGAAATATTAGAAAAATATGGAAGGAATAGATTCTTAAAGGTATAAGAATTTTTGGAAATTATTATTATATTATTTCCTCTTCCTTTTCCTCCCTCCAGCCCTCCCATAGCCCCTCTCTTCTTGTTCTCTCTCAAATTCATATCCTCTTTTTCTTTACATGTTATACACACACATACACACCCCTAAATATATAACCTGCTCAGTCCATATAATGTTAACTATATGTATATGATCTAAGTACTAACTATGTGGTATTGGTATTGGGGCCCTTTCATAATACTTTTACATGGAAGCATGTAGTTCTCTGTTCCATTCTGGACATGAAAGAGAAGTTACTATTTCTTAGAGAATATGTAAACTTGCATCAGTGACATATAAAAGATTCAGATTCCAAGTATTCATGACCTCACTGAATATTATCTAAAATAGTAAAACAGACACTTCATGTTGTATATCAGTCTGAACATCATGAAGAACTTTTATCCACCATTTGCCTGCTGCACACCAGTAGATACTTTTGTGTATAGTACCTTGTTTTGGTTTTCCTCCATGATTATTTACAAAGAAATACAATACTTATGTGCTTGTGGACATACAGATTTATATAAAAAAAACTATTTTGCATTTATTTTGCTTAAAATTTATATATAAATATAAGGTGTGTAATCAATGAGAATATATACATAAATATAATTAACAGATATAAAAAATACTAACTGGCTATAAACAAGTAACTTAATTCTTCTGGAGTTCTATTTTATATTAGCAAAGTAATAATGTCTGTTTGAAAACTCAAAGGATTATCAAACACAACTTAAGTTGGAAAGAGTTTATGTTTCCGTATGGATGCAGCTCAACCTCATAACATCTAATGATATGTGTCCTTTTAAATTTAGACCTACAAAAAATAAAATTACAAAATTACCTTCTCAGTTGCACTTCTCCCATTTAAAGCACTCACTGTTCATTTGTAAGCGGTAGATTTCACAATGGATAATACAACTAGAGAAAGTTTTGTTGGATAGAACTGCCATTTAAGCCGGACAGTGGTGGCGCACGCCTTTAGTCCTAGCACTCAGGAGGCAGAGGCAGGTAGATCTCTGTGAGTTTGAGGCCAGCCTGGTCTACAGAGTGAGCTCCAGGATAGGCTCCAAAGCTACACAGAGAAACCCTGTCTCGAAAAACCAACAACAACAACAAAAAAGAGAGAGAAAAAAAGAAAAGAAAACTGCCATTTGAACTATTTATATTATATAACTTTCTTCAGAGTTTCTGATTAGATTTTTTTTAATTTTTTGTTTTGGTTGGTTGGTAAGTGTGTGTTTGTTTGTTTCTTTGTTTGTTTGCTTGAGACGGGGTCTCACTGTGTAGCCCTGGCTGTCCTGAAACTTGTATGTAGACCAGGCTGACCTCAAACTCACAGAGATCCACCTGCCTCTGCTTTCAGAGGGCTATGATTAAAAGCATGCACCACAATTCTCAGCTAGAATTTTTGGTTTTAAAAGTTAATTTTGTTTTAGCAACTTGTGAAACAAATGGAGATAGCAATAAAGAATTTACTTTTTCTAAGGATAACAATAAAATGTAATTCATTTTTGTGATTTTTGCACGTTTGAATAGTTCATACATCAAACTTATAATCAGAAGTGCCTTTACACCATAGTAGGTGTAGAATTTTTACCAGTAGATCCTAGTTGATATAATTTCATGTTGGGTACTTTATATCATAGCAAATACTTTTAAAATTCAGAGACATCCTTTTTTTAAAAAATGGAATAAAGCGCTTGCCTAGTCTACATGAAATCCTAGAATTCATCTTCAGTACTTCAAAAACTTATCAATGAATGAATGAATGAATGGCTCTGTATAGCATAAGAGCCTGAATATGATCCCTAGCACCAAAAAGAAAAAGAAAGAATATTATGGCATTATCTATGATGGGAGATGGTAAAATAGTCACTTTTTAAAATTATAGAGATGCTAATCAAGAGAAATTTCAGGTCTCAGGGTTTGTGATGGGTATATGTTAGTGTCTCTAGAATGTGGTGGTGCATACCTATAATCCTAGCACTTGGGGACCTGAAACAGGTGGATCACAAGAGACCAACAAAGTATACCACATGCAGAGTTTTCAAGGGCACCTGGGGCTGTATAATGAGACCCTTTCTCATAAAAGAAAAGAAAACATTTTAATATCATTTCTAATAATTTTTATAAACAGAATAAAGGAGTTTTTCGTTGCTCAAAATGCAGACTACAATTTTTGACCTGCAAGGAGAGAACAGATCATAAGTTAGAACATCGTACATTTATAAAGCCTAAAGAACTAGAAGGATTGCCTCCTGGAACAAAAGTGAGTATTAAATGTATTGTATTTTAGCATTTTGTCTAATAAACTCCTGGGTTGGATATGGTGGTGGATGCTTTGAGTCCTAGCACACAGTAGGCAGAGGCCAGTGGGATCTCGCTGAGTTCAAAGATAGCCTGATATACATAGTCAGTTCCAGAACAGC
>LZPO01027372.1:250772-267057 GCA_001675575.1 Neotoma lepida
ATTAAAGATGTGCACACCCTCTTTCTAATCCAACAATCCAACAGCACCAATCCATTTTCTCAGTCAACCTCATCCTCAGTGTTGTCTGCTTTGAATGCTACTTTGTTTTCTGTTTTGAATGCTACTTTGTTTTTTTGTTAAACACTTTGCATTTTGAGTCATAGTTAGCACTAATATCTTTGAATCTCTCTTATCCTTTTTGGTTTCTAGCTTACTTCTGGACTACTAAACCATGATTTATTCAATCAGCTCTTAATCTATGATCTTTAGTTTCCGAGTGGTTTTTTTTTTTAATACCTGTTTTGAGCTGCAGAGATGACTCAGTGATTAAGAGCACTTGGTGCTTGCTGTTCCAGAGGACTAGAGTTAGGGTCCCAGAACCCACATGGTGGTTCACAACTATCTGGACCAACTAAACTAACTCCAGTTTTAGGAGATCTGATGTTCTCTTCTGGCCTCCATGGGCACCAGGCATGCAAGTAGTACACAGACATACATGCAGTCAAAACACTCATACAAAAATAAATCTTTTTAAAAAAAAGAATAAAAAGTAAAGAGAGAGAAGGAAAAGGAAAGAAATGAAATGAGAAAAAAATAAGAGGTACCAGCAAGAACAAGTGTTCTGGCTCATCCCTCATAACACCTTGTCACTATGTTGCACAATGGAGGGGACAAGCTAGCTCTCTTGGGTCTCTTTTTATAAGGGACACAAATCCTATGTGTAAGGATTCTACTTTTGTGACCTAATTACTTCCCAAATGGTTTCTTCTAATGCCATCACATTGATTGAGGTGAAGGGGAGGTTAGGATTTTAATATATTAGTGGGTGGGTCCTTGTTCAGATCTTACCAGGATCAATATAATCTCATTATTTATGTCATTAATTTCTATTCACAATTAAGAAATTAAGCACAGACTTGAAAACATGCTCATAAAATTAATATGACTTACTCAATATTAAAAGTAATAAAATCTTATTTGTCTTTTATCTGTCAGCTCTCATAGTGACCACCCAAGTAAACAGTTTCATATTTTTAAGAAGCATACAAGAGCTCTCAGGTAATTAATTGATCTTTTTCCACTCTTTGTATTAAAAAGTTGTAAATACATTTTTAACCAGGTGTTGGTATACCTAATTTGAAAATCTAAATGATTGTTACTGGATATGATAGAGTTATGTTTGCTATATTCTTAGAACAAAGGAAGGGATAGGCTATCATATGACTAACCTCTGTTTCAGTGGTACCAGATATTGAATTGAAATTTTCATGCATTTACACTGTAAAATGAAAATAAAAGTCTCTTTAGCAATTAGTAAGTTTATTAAAATACTAACATATTTGAAATTAATATATAGTGATTATAAATCTCAGCTTTATTCTTTTTAATTGTACTTTATTTTATTATGTGTGTATGGGTGTTTTGCCTATATCTATGTCTGTGCACCACATGCATGCCTGGTACTCATCAAAGCCAGAAGAGAGCAATTGGATCCTCTGAGACAGGTGTTTCAGATGGTTGTGAACCACCATGTGCATTCTGAGAATCAAACTTGTTTCCTGTGGAAGAGCAGCCAGTGCTCTTAACCTGTCTCTTATACACATCTAGATGTGTATAAGAGACAGCTTTTACTCTTTATAAAAAAAAATAAAAAATAAAAAGTATAAACTTCTTACTATACAGAAAGAATGTTTGGTCACTATTTATAACGACATTGGTTTTTGTTATATCACATTTTGCTCAGAATCAACCAAATATTGTGAGATTTTTCAAATTCTTCTAATGGTTTTTTACTCCATTTTCTTTTTATTATCTCACTCATGTTGTCAGACATTGAATTGTACCTGGCACATAATAGATAGTTGTTAGAATATATATTAGAAAATATATGTCTGTGATATTAGGTCAGTAGCTCATAAAAGAAAGAAAGTTTGATGCCATTTTTAAAAAATATATCAGAGTTGGAGAAGTGCGTCATCGGTTAGGAGTACTTGCTGCTCTTGCAGAAGATGAGAGTTTAATACCCAGCACCCATGTCAGGCATATTATATCAAAAGCCTGTAACTCCAGCTCCAGCGAATCCAGGGATCTTCTGACCTCTTCAGGCAATGCATATATGTGTGCATATATTCCCCTCATGCACATAATTAAAATACAATCTTAAAGTATATATATTTATTTTTGTAGCTCATGGGGAAGCATGCCTATGACCCCAACACTAGGGAGTCTAAGACAGAAAGATAGTGAGCTCAAGGCCAGCCTGATCTACATAGCAAGTTCCAAGCCAGCCTGTTACCTGTCTCAAAATAACAACAATTAATAATAATAATAAATACTATTTTTAAAATATGACTGATTCAAGGAATTAGAAGAAGTATATTAGATAGTACCTTTACTGGAAATATTTGTAAGTAATATAAAATGGATTTTTTAATTATTTTATGTTGAATTATTTATTCTTTACCTATGTATTGTTCATCTATCATGTGTGACACAAAGTATCAAGTCTTGTACAGATCAATAATGAAGAAGACTTGGTATCAACTTTCAAGAATGTACAATTTAAGCTGGGTATGTCGCAGCACTCAGGAGGCAGAGGCAGGTGCATCTCTGTGGATTCAAGGCCAGCCTGGTCTACATAGTGAGTTCCAGGACAGCTAGGGCTACATCGTCAGGCCCTGTCTCAAAACAATGTACAATTTATTGGGAGGATATAAAGAAGTGAACATAAATAAATACACTAATATCATGAAATTTGTCATAAATACAGTGTGAGTTACTTATTTCAGAGGAGATAGAGCTTTATACTTAAAAGATACATGAAGAAGAAAGCATGAATTGACATGCAGAAACAGAAAGTATACATGTACTTCTGAGTCACATTGAATAGCTAGTAATACAGTTTGAATAGAGCACAAAGTTCATGTAGTAGATCAAAATATGGTGAAATAATTTTGAGCTTAGAGAGAGTTTTTTTTTAATCCAAAAAACAGTTCTAAGGAATTAAGAATTAATTTTACTTTGAAAGACATTGAAAAAGTCCAAACAGATGTTTTGCTTAGAATCAAGCGTATGGAAAGAAGATCAATTTGGAAGAGTATACATGGTGAGTTGTAGCTGCATAAACCACAGAGGAGTTAAAGCTGTTATTTTTAGTCATTGATTGGGCTGGGACTAGAGAGATGGTGAAGTGGTTAAAAGCGCTTATTGCTCTTACAGAGGATCTAGGTTCAGTTCCCAGCACCTATACATGGTGACTTAAAACCATACATAATTCTAGTTTCAGGAGAATCTTATGTGTTCCAACTTCCATGGGCACCAGGCATGCATGGGGTATACATACATAGATGTAGTCAAAACACTCATACACAGAAAATAAAATAATAAATCTTTTTTTAAAATCCCAAAAAAAGAACAGGGTCTAGTGAGATGACTCAGTGGTTAAGAGCACTGGCCACTCTTCCAAAGGACCCACATGGCAGCTCAAAATTGTCTGTAACTCCAATTCCAGGGGATCCAACACCCTCCTACAGACATACATGCAAGCAAAACACCAATGAATGTAAAATAAAAATAAATTGTATCTTTTTAAAAAAAGAAGCCCAGCCTGGTAGTGATGGTGCACTCCTTTAATCCTAGCACACTGGAGGCAGAGTCAGGTGGATCTCTGTGGGTTCAAGGCCAGCCTGGTCTACAGAGTGAATTCCAGAACAGGCTCCAAAGTTACACAGAGAAACTCTGTCTCGAAAAACAAAAACCACAAAAAGCCCATTTGTTAAAAAAAAAAAATGTATATAATTAAATTAAAATCTTAACAACAAAGCTTATGGGCTATTTTTTTTTTTAAAGAACAGAATATGGGTTCTGGAATCAAAGGGCTAAGTTTCAAACATGGGGCTAGCCTTAGATGAGTTACGAAACCTAACCCTATCCTCTGTAGAAAAGTGGTCATTATAGCACCTATCTTTTAGGGGTGTTGAGGTCATTTGTTTAGAAGATCGGTCTAAAGCCCCCAGCTTAGTACAGTGTAGATGATATTTGAAATTGTTGTTAGATATTTGAAATATTGTTTTTATTTGACCCTCAGAAGCAAGGAAACGGCAGCATAAGAAAAACCAGGAATAAAGGGTGGTTTCAGGGAGGAAAACATGATTTTGGTTGTTTAAGGACACTTTTTTATGTGTATAACACCTAGTCTTAAATATAAAACAGGATGTTAAGACCAGAGCTGCAGAGAAAAAAATCAGCATAAGGTATACTACTGGGTTTTAGACCTGTAAAGGTAAAGTGTTTTATATGATAAAGCCAGTTGTGGTGGCTCACACCTATAATTCCAGCACTGGGGAAGGGAAGCAGGAGCATCCTGAGTTCAAGGCCCAACTGAGCTAATAGCGAGACCCTGTCTCAAAGCAAACAAAACACAAGTAAAATATCAAATATGTATATGCTTTGTTGATAAAGTAATATATTAAATGACTAAATTTAAGTCCTTCATGACTAACTTTATTCAGACTTAAATACACTAGATTATATGCTTCATAAACTGTTTTGTTTGCTGTTGTATCCAAAATGCCTAGTAATTTGATGTATAGAGAACATCCTAGGGCTTATTTTTAGTTTGTTAAAGAAACTTCATTCTGTTTTCCATATTACAGATGTACCCTTCTAACAACATTGTATAAGAAATCTTTCTCCATTATCTTCACCAGTATGTGTTGTGTTTTGTATTTTGATACAAGCCATTCATACTTGAGTGAAATGGTATCTCATTGTGATATTCATATATATTTCTTTGGCTAATGATTTTGAAATCTTTTTCAGACCTCTTGGCTATATTTCTTATTTAGAGATCTTTTGCTCAATTATTTGTGAAAAATAGTGCTGTGCTTTGTTCAGGTGTATATGCATCTGTAATAATATGAAGACATGCAAGAAACAAACAAGGTCTTTAGCCAAAATAGATTTTGAATGAATGTTATATTCTTGCTTAGCAGATAAGGCAAGGCATGGAATCACTGTGACTTATATATGTTATACAAGTTGCTAGTGGATCCAAGACTGCTTTGGGTCTCTGGATGCCCATCTTTTAGCAACAGATTGAGAGTGTACAATTTATAAAGCACGAAATGATAGCATAATTTAACTATGACTAAGCCAATTTCTTGAGAACCTTTTTTTGTTTTCAGGGCCAAGTGATCAAGTCTAGAGCCTTGCACATGGAAGGCAAATACTGCCTACAACTCAACCCTTTGAGAAACTTATTATATATATTTATAACAAATTGGGAAATGACAGTGATAGCACATAAAATAAATATCGAGTTATTACATGAACCAACAATTACTGAATTTATGTATGGATTGCCACATGATCTTCTGTCTTATTAGTCTTCTCTCTTTCCATAGGGGCATCACTCTAGTGTGCCTTAAATGTGACTTCCTAGCTGATACTTCTGGCTTAAATCGTATGGCTAAACACTTGAATCAACGTAAAACTCATACTTGCCAAGTTGTAATAGAAAATGGTATGTACATATGTCTGTTACTTTGAATTTATGATTTATGAACCAGTAGTTTAGATCTATTACAGAGTGAGCCCTTACAAATTAAAATGGTACTCAGTCTTCGTGTATTACATTTGTAAACATAGAGCCTTCTCTGATTTCAGTTACTGAAAGACCCTCAACTTCTGAATCCACTTCTGAGTAAGTGTATTTTCATTCAGCACAATTTACTTTGATAGATTTTAGTACTGTTGCAATTTTTAAATGTATCGTTAATAGAAATGAAAAATATTAAAGTATTTTGTTTTTGTTTTTGTTTTAAAGCGGCTTGTTGAAATAGATTCCTGCTCTATGGAGCTCGTGCAACCTGGTGCAAGACAAGTTGGAATTTCCTAAGTTCAAAGTTCTGCAGTGTTTGCTTTCACAAATACAGATACCTAAGTTCAAAGTTCTGAAATGTTTTATGAAGGCAGTTCAAATCCACAACACTAGCTCTCATTATTCAGCTCTTTTCAGCTTTCAGATGGCAAGAAATTCTTATTCCACCTTATCTTTGTGTCAGGTTAACATATCTTAACATGTACTTTTCTTCTCCAGTTGACTCTGAAAAACAGAACTTTAGTTGCTATAGTCTTTTCTTGCTTTGCTTCTGAGGAGTTGTGTTTTGCTCTGCTGTACTTGCCTTCAGAATATTACCTATCAAACAGTGTAGCTCTTCCTATTTCTTTTGATCTGTTCTGTCTGCTTCTTAATTTCTTATAAGTCTTGCTGGTCAGATAGCTGCTTTTTCCTTCATTCTTTGTCTGTCATTGTTCTATTTTTCGTATTTTTCAGATGCAGAAGCAACACAGAAATTTCAAAAAATGTCCAGTGTACTCCTGGACAGTGTCCCCCTTCGATGGACACAACTGATGCCTGTTCTCTCTTTCCAAGGAATGTGAATTGTTTGACTGTGAGACCTGTTTCAATTTGTGGTCTTGGGAATTTATCAGTTCCTAGGCACAGTCCCTTCCTACCTGACTGGCCTTACATAAGACTGATGTTGATTTGGCCATCAATGACTTCAAGGTCCACCAAATTGAGCACAACTTCCCTCTGGGGGCTTTGGTTCTTAAGTTTAGGCTTAGGAATTGCTATAATCATGAAAGCCCATCAAATAAGTGCTTTAACATCCAAGTTCAAGTTTAATCACTTTGGCTGCAGCCCTTTAATCTTCCTCTGGCATGCATGCAGTCTGAGGTATATGAAAAACCTGATTGTGTAGGGAGTGAAGATTACTTTCATTTTCTTAGAAAAGCAAACTTTGTGAAGCTCCAGCTCCAAAGTAAGTTATTTATGTTGGTTGTCATTTAAAGTTTTAGCCAGTATTCCAAGAGTTCTCAGCAGTGCTAGTATTTAAATTCCTAATTTTTAAAAATTTGAATTTTGATAGCTCGACTTTTGTCATTCACCAAGTTTATTGATGTCTACTTTGTATGTTTACTTTTGTAATTTCTGATTAAATCTTTAGTGTTCGTTAAAAATGCCAAGAAAATTCTTTAAACTTTTCTTCAGATTACGTGCAGCTACCTGTTGGTAGTTTCTTTTTCTTTTTCATTTTTTTTTCTTTCTTTTCCTTAGTTTTGGTTTTGGTTTTTTGAGACACAATCTCTACTATATAGACCAGGCTGACCTTGAACTCACAGATTTCCACCTGCCTCGGCCTCCCAGGTGCTTGATTTAAAGGCATTGTGGTACTTGTTCAGATCATTAGACATTAATATATGCTCTGTCTATCTTGAGACTATCATTAACAGCTTAGGGGTCAGGAATTCAAAGACAAAGAGCAAAAACTCCCCTTACAAATCTTAAAACAAATTTTAAATTGCATTGCTATTCACTTAGTACATATCTTTTTAGCCATTAGTGTAATTCCTTTTAGATAAAGGTAATATATTCAAAAATATTGGGACCAAAAATTGCACTTGTTTCTTGCCCACATATATATAGAGAGAGATGTATATTTTTTTATTTTGGTGTTTGTTTATTTTGGTTATATCAAATGTAGATTTTCTGAACAGTTTTGATGTTGCTTATTTTTTTAATAAAAGTTGTATTGTTAAACACTCTTGGGAATTCTTTTATAATAAGTTGATAATAAAAGCCTGTAGATTGTATCATATAACAAGAATTGTTTTCCTTTTCACACAGAAGCCTACCTGCTTTGCCTATAGACTGAGATTTTTATCTACAGAATACCTCTTGTACTGTTTCCTTAAGCACACTTAAAAGCTAACTAATTTGAACTATTTTACAAGCTAGCAAAAGATGGGCTGAAGAGATGACTCAGCTGGTAAGAACACTGACTGTTCTTCCAGAAGACCCAGGTTCAATTCCAAGCACCCATATGGTAGCTCACAACCATCTGCAGCTTTCATGCCAAGGAATCTCGTGTCCCATTCTGGCCTCCACATGCACCAGGCATACATGTGGTACACAGACGTATATGCAGGCAAGACACCCATATGCATAAAATAAAATTTCTTTTAAAACTTTGATACAGGGTCTTTCTGTATAGCCCTGGCTGTCCTGGAACTTGCTGTGTAGATCAGGCTGACCTTGAACTCCGATTCCATCTGCCTCGGCCTCCTGATTGCTGAGTTTAAAGGCATGCACCACCAGACCTGGACTAAAAAAAATTCTTTTAAAGCTAGCAAAGGACTTGTTTTCTTAATTATAGTGAAAGGAAGCAGGATCTGAAGTCCCAATTCAATCATGAGGGTTTTGGTTCATTAGTTGCTTTTTTGTTGTTTGTTTTGTTTTGATTTAATTTAAAGTCAGATATATATGAGCGTACTTTGAAACATACTAAAAGCCAGTTCAAATGGTCACTTGTTAGGTAGTATATCCTTTGCAATCATGATCAAGGGTTGAATTCATTAGGTTAATTTTTCATACTATAACCACTACCAATGTATTTCAAAATCTTTGGGATTGACTTCTTTTGAAGTAGTGACCTTGGTGATGCTCTAGACTTATTTCTGTACCTAACTCAAGGAATTTTTTTTTAGTTACTATCTTTCCATTCAATTTTTAAAACATTTTGTTTTAGCCATATTAATGAAGACTCAATTTTAAGTTTTAAACTCGTATAACTTTCTTTAAATGAAACATTTCATGCAGTCAGTACTAAGCTTGCTTATATAAGTTTCAGTTGTTAAAGAGTTTTAGCTTGGGGCTGGAGAGATGGCTCAGAGGTTAAGAGCACTGGCTGCTCTTCCAGAGGTCCTGAGTTCAATTCCCAGCAACCATATGGTGGCTCACAACCACCTATAATTTGATCTGGTGCCCTCTTCTAGCAGGCAGGAGTACATGCAGAGAGAACACTATATATATAATAAATCTTTTTTAAAAAAGTTTTAGCTTGACACTCCCTCTTTTCCTTCAGTGTATTCTAAGTCTTTTTCAATTCCATATAGCCATCATATGATACTGCATAGTGGCTTTTTCCCCAATTGAATAAAAAATATAATTGGTTTACTTTTAGTTCATTATCATTATTAGAAAAATAATCACTAGCTGGGTGGTTGTGGCACGCACCTGTAATTCCAGCACTCGGGAAGCACAGGCAGGTAGATCTCTGAGTTCAAGATCAACCTGATCTGCAGAGTGGGTTCCAGGGCAGCCAGGGCTACACAGAGAAACCCTGTCTCGAAAAACCAAAAATAATAATAATCACTAAACTATAGAGACTTATTTCCTTGCCCTCCATTTTGACAGCACATAGTTGGACCTCACTGGTTCATTCAGCAAACATTTATTGAGAACTTACTAATTGCCACTATTCTAGGTATTTCAATTACTAAAATCACTGTCCTTGAGAAATGTGTGTTTTAATAGTAGGGGACAGATAATAGAAAATAAATCCTAGGTGCTTTAAAATAAAGGAATAAAGATTTTCTGAAAGTAACATCTCAATAAATGGTTGTAAGAATCGATAAGAAGGATTGCATGAAATTAAAAAGCTTCTGCAGAGCAACAAAGGAAGCAGTCAGTAAGTGACAGCCTACAGAATGGGGACAGACATCTTTGCCAACTATATATCTAACATGGAATTAGTATATAAAATCTATGAAGAAATACATTGTTATGTGTAGTTAATATATACTAGTAAAACTATAAAACCACCGAACAAAGACATTTCTCAAAAGAAGTGGAGATATGGTTCAGCAGTTAAGAAAACTAACTGCCCTTTCAGAGGACTGGGGTTCAATTTCAGGTACCCAAAGGCAGCTATAACCATCTACAACTGATCAGATGCCCTCTACTGGTGCCATAATAAGGGGGAGTTTTTCTGTCTTCTTCCTAGAAGTTTCCACTCCTGTTTTTGTTTAGAAAGGAGTAGGCCTCCCACAATCAAGTTATTTTGTAAAAGTGTCTTTATAACTAGCATGGATTTTTGTTTACTTGAGTGAATACTTTGAAGTGATTTGAAATAACTTTTCTCCTGGGAATCAAAATAGTCTCTTGAAAATTTTATTGAACATCTATTATGAGAGAGTTTTGAAAAGGGCTTGGTGCACCTAGGACTGCTGTAGTCACCTTAGGGTGACTACATTCCCTTCCAAAGGGAAGGGATATTCCATTCCAAAAGGGATATTCCATCTTTATTATCCTCTACTCCTTTACTGGGAGGTGTGGCAGCTATGGAGATCACTGTGGATGTTTGCAAGCTCTTATAGGGACCTGGGTCAGAGCTGAGTTAGGCTCTGTACCCCTCTTGCCAGAGGCTGGTAGCAAAAGACAGGCAAATTTCTTCTTGATAGCTTCCTGAATGTATGTATATAAAATTAATCAAGAACAACCTAAGAAGGCACAGTCTATCTGAGGGGCCTGGGGGGCCCTTTACTATATCAAGAAGGGGGAGTTGTGGAGGCCCACAATATATCAAGAAGGGGGAGTTGTGGAGGCCCACAATATATCAAGAAGGGGGAGTTGTGGAGGCCCACAAAGGTTTCCTAGTGAGATCTGAGCTTGCTTCACCCAGCAGGGCTGCATTAGAGGATTGCTTAACCATGTTTGTGGTTAAAAGGTAATTGGAAGGGTCTACATTTGGCTGAGCTGGGGGGGGGTCTTTTTGCTCCACCCCTGTGGGAGCCCATTTTCAGGTTCCTTGTGGCTTTACCCAGCAGGTCTGCATAGAAAGGATGATTGGACAACGGGCCTGAGTACAGGTGTCTGAGATGGTCTGCATGTGGCTGTGCTAGGGGAAGGTCTTTTGCTCCACCCCTTAGCTTTTCTATAAATACCCTGGGGCCGAGACAGTCAGGGCCGGTGAAATAGGTTCCGGGCCCTCTCAAGGCTATCCTTTATTTTCTATCTTATCTATACAATCTAAAATCCTTCTGTCTAATATTTCCTGCTACTGACACCCAAGAAAACTCTGGGGAACTGTGGGGTTGGTGGGTAGCTGCCCCACACACCCCTTGGCATTCCTATAAATAGCCCTTTAGAAGAGACAGAAGGGGCCGGTGGATAATGATCCAGGCCCTCCACAGGCTGTCCTGTGTTCCTATCTATTTCTCTCCCCTCTATCCTTCTAATATCTCTTCTCCCTCTCTCCTCAAGAGTACCCTGTTGTAAACTGTGGGAGCAGGTCTCCCAGCTGGGCTCCCACACTAGTGCCATCTTCTGTCGTGCAGGCAGACATGCAGGCAGAATACTGTATACATAATAAATCTTAACAAAAGTTCTAGGTGTCAAGTACTGTCACTAATAATAATAATCCTCAGGAAAGACACTGAAAACAATACATCAATGAAATATAGCAACCCATCAGCACTGTGACTATTCATAACTTTTGCTTATCATTCCTACGTCTTGCAATACCATGCTGCTGAATGGAGGACTTTGTTTTGTTTTGTGGGGATTTTTGAGCGGTGATAAGACAAGTTCTGAGTATTTAGCCCTGGCTGTCCTGGAACTCACTCTGTAGACCAGGCTGGGCTTAAACTCACAGAGATCTACCTGCCTCTGCCTTCAGACAGCTTGGAATAAAGGCATGTGTCTGAAAACTGTAAGGTGATATCACCTTGCTGAAAAGCACTATAGAATCCTATCTCATTTGTAAGAAAACATTGCTCTTACTTTTAGGAAAATTTCTTGTTGTGGTGCTCAAGACTGAACCCAAGGACTTACATATGCTAAGCATACTCTAGCCTTTAGTAGACCAAACTGGCCTCAAACTCTTTATCCTCCAGCCTCAATCTCCCAAGTGTTGGGATTATAGGCATGTGACACCATGCCTGGGAATACATTAACAGAAGGATTTTGACTGAGCATGGTGAGCACCTGTTATCTCAGCATGATAGAGACTAAGATAGGATAGTTTGGGACTAACCTGGTATACATTTTGAATCCCTATTCCAAAAATTGGGGAAATTTTTAAATTATTTTTATTTTATGTGCATTGGTGTTTTGTCTCTGCATGTATGTCTGTGTGAGGGTGTTGAGTCCCCTGGAACTGAAGTCACAAACAGTTGTGGGTGCTGGGAATTGAACCCGGTCCTCTGGAAGAGCAACCAGTGCTCTCAACCACTAACCCATCTCTCCACCCCCCCAAAAAATTTTTATTACCAGGAATTCACTTCCAGAAATCTTGGTTACTTACTCAATGCTTTTAATTTTTGAAAACATGATATTAATAGTAAAATGGCTTTGCTTTGAAATAATTAAAAAATATGTTCCTTTCTTGGAAATTAAAGATATTGTCACTCAGTCTTGGGTTCTTCTTTTATCCTTGATCTCCATTTTCTCTGTGTTCCATATTTTCCATCATAATCTACCTGATTACATGCATTATAGCATATTCTAGTAGGAAAGGGTTTTTGTTTAATTTTATTACATTTATTTATTTAATCATTTATTATATGTGTATTGTATGGGTGTACACATGCCATAGCTCATAAGTGGAAGTCAAAAGATATTTTTGGAAGTCTGATCTCCTCAGGATCAAACTCAAGTTTGGCAATGGGCGTTGCTGACTGAGCCATCTCACTTGCCATGGAATGAGATACTTACTTATTTACTTACTATTTAACAAATCTTCAGAGCCTCCAAACAAAATAATTGTTAGTAAATGAGTAGGGTATTTAACCAGTTGTCTCTCATTGATTGGATCAAGTGCCCTGAAAACAACTTGAAATAATTTTTAAAGTTGGCTTAGATATCTTAGTAACTGTAGGTGCCTCTGAATAAATGAAATATAAATTCAACACAGAATTATTTTTTAAACTAAATGGGGTAAGATTGTGTGGCCTTCCATTTTCATTCATTTCAATCCAAAGAATTTAGGGTTGGTGTGAGCACATCCTTTAATCCCAGCACTCAGGAGGCAGATAGATCTCTATGAGTTTGAGAGCAGCCAGGTATACATAGAAAGTTCCAGGCCAGCCAAGGCTTCATTGAGAGACCCTGTTTAAAATAACAACAATAAATATAAATATATATGGGAAATACAATAAACAAATATCTATCCAAAACTTACATTTCACATAAGTTATCTTCTTTGAATCTTGCAAAATTCCTGAACAAATGATTTCCAACCCTATTTTATTAGGGTAACATCATTCTAGACAATAATATCTTTATCAGGAAGTACTTACATTTGCATGGTAGAAGTACCATTTTCCTTGCCTCATTTTAGGAAAATCAGAGCATTTTCTTTTTACTACTAAAGATTTTTTTGGTGGTGATGGGGTATTTGGGGGGGGGGCATGGAGATGGGTTTTGGGGTTTGGTTGATTTTTTTTGTGTGTGTGGTGGTGCTGGAGATAGAACTTAGGGCTTCATGCATGCTAGGCTATAGTCTACCACTGAACTATACCTCAAGCTGGAGCATATTCTCACATAGCCCTCAGGTTGGCTTCAAACTTGCCACTAGCAGACAATGTTTTTGTTTGTTTGTTTTTTGAGACAGTCTCTCTACATACTTTTGGCTGTCCTGGGACTCACTATATAGACCACGCTGGCCTTGAACTCACAGAGACTCTGCCTGCCTCTACCTCCTGAATGCTGAGATTAAAGGCCTGAGCCACCATGCCTGGTGAAGGATGATCTTGAACTTCAGATCCTACTGCCTCCACCTCCTGAGTGTGGAGATTACAGGCATGTGCCACTATTCCTGGTAATGGGAATTGAACCCAAGGCTAGGCAAGCACTCTGCCAAACTAAGCTATATCCTTACCTGTTGTGGAATATTAGTTTAATATGTGTTACATTTGTTTATGCTGTGGAATTTGTTTAATGTGTTGCAAAGATGTGTTGCATTCTTTTGTGTTGCATTTGTTTAACTCTGTAAAGCTGTGTTACGTTGCCTGCCTAAAACACCTGATTCGCCTAATAAAGAGCTGAATGGCCAATAGCTAGGCAAGAGAGAGAGATAGGTGGGGTTGCCAGGCAGAGAGAATAAATAAAAGGAAAAATCTAGGGAAGAGAGCAAAGAAGATGGGTGAGAAGCAAGAAAAGGGGCCTGCCACCCAGCCACACAGCCAGCCATGGAGTAAGAAGGAAAGAAAGATATATAGAATAAAAATAGGTAAAAAGCCCAGAGGCAAAACATAGTTAAAGAGAAACAGGATAATTTAAGTCAGAAAAGCTGGCAAGAAACAAGCCAAGTTAAGGCCAGGCATTCATAAGTAAGAATAAATCACTGTGTGTTTATTTGGGAGCTGGGTGGTGGGCCCCCAAAGAGTAATAAAAACCAACTACACCTAGCCCCTGAAGCATTCTCTGTATCAGAAAATTTGCACTATTTAAAGCTGACTTCTGATCTGTAGACAAGCATGTAATCCTTATCTAGTGGCCTAAATCTTCATTATCTTCATAGTTAGCTTAACATGCATATGTCCATAGCAAGTGGTGCACAATCTTAATGTTTTTATTTTTCATGGGAATAGTGAACTGGAAAGAATTTTACAGATCATATCTTCCCATTTCCCAAATGGTGCAAAAAGTGTCTGTAAAATACCTCTTCTTTAAAAGCTCCATAATTCGAAACAGCTAGTTCCTAGACTTCCCATCCCTTGCCATTCTCTTCTCTCCTAGGATATTTTGATCCTCATGTGTCTATGGACTCCCAGGCTCTAGGCCTAAGCCTGTTCTAAGGATGATTTAACTAACTCAAGCCCTGACATCCTGTATCAATCCCCATCTATTTTGCTAACCCTAAATGACACAGATATGGGACCACTAATCTCAGACCAAGTGCATTTCCTCCTCTCAAGTTTGAGATGTAGTGGAGTAAGAGAAGTATGCATTGTGCTTCAGGCTGTGCAGTTAGACTGAGCTGGGTTCTACCCTATTCCAACACTTGGCAATCATGTAGCCCTAGGCAAAACACTTGGCTCATTATGTGCCTCAGAGGTTATTGTGAGGATTAAGCATGACAGCCCATGCTAAGACCATCATGTAGTACTTAGATGTGCATGCCTGTCATCCCAGCACGCAAGAGACTGAGGCAAGAGAATTCAGAGTTTCGGCCTGAGCTGTTACATATTGAGTTCCTGGACAGCCTGAGCTACAGAGTGAGACACTGATTCAAAAAGCCAAAAATAATAATCTAAGAGCTAGCATTAATTCAATGGGAAACATAGAAACTAAAACTAGAGTTAATCCTAAAGAAGTGCCATGTCTAAATAAGCTGGACTGGTTAATTGATTATATCAAGCTGAAGTCACTTAAGGATATGTAACTTTGGGAAGGAGCATTTGGCCTGCATTTTCAACATGCAGCAAGTCATACTTCTTTCAGGAGGGATGTCCTTCACATACCAAAGCTGGGAAATGGCCTTGGTCACAAGAGACTGGTCATTAAGGCTTCAGTGACCTCGAGTGGACAAATTCTGATGTAACCCTTATCTTCCAATAGTGACTACACCCCCCACCATATATCTCTGTAAAGACATCCCTAGAATTTACTACCCTAGCCCAGATAACAATCATGTTATTTCTTTACAGATTTATTGTCCTTGATCGTTTCTTCAGAATTCAATGTTGTGAAAATTTCAGTGTACATGTAAAATTAATTGAAAAAATGTCTTTTCAATCAGTTCTTGTATTAATTGGGTTAATTGATCTTGCCAAGGAACCCACACACAAGCTGAGAAGAATAGAGCTAATCTCTTTGTTACCTAGTCTGATATTGTTCCCATTCAATGAGGTCCTCAGAAGAATAAGCAGGGCAGTATTTGAGGTAGCTCCTCTTTATTTGATTTCGTTTTTTATTTTTATTTTTATTTTTGTTTTTTGAAACAAGGTTTCTTTATGTAGGCCTGGCTGTCCTGGAACTCGATCTGTAGACCAGGCTGACCTTGAACTCTTGAAAATCTGCCTGCCTCTGCCTCTGCTTCTTGAGTGCCGGAATTAAAGGCATGCGCCACCACTGCCTGTCACTCCCTTATTTGAAGTATGTTAATTTCTATATGGGGTTTGTGGGTAGGCTCAAGTAAACCAGGTTTCTTACCCATGATCATGCCTAAAGCTTCCTCTGGTCGTCTTAGATTAAATGCAAAGGCATAATGCTTGCTTGATTATTGGGGAAGAAATAAGTACCAACCACAGAGCCAGAGCCAGTCATAAAGTTCCATTTCTTTTTCTGGTTCAGCTGCATCATGGCTTAAGGCAATTGATATGTCCCCAAAGCAACAGGACTAGCTACTTTACCTGGCCTCAGAGTCTGCCTCCCTGCACAGGTCGAGTGCTACTCATGTGTCCCCTGTTCTTCCACTCTGCTGCTATGCTATGG
>LZPO01027372.1:268262-281818 GCA_001675575.1 Neotoma lepida
GGATCAAGAAAATGTGGTACATATACACAATGGAGTACTACTCAGCAGAGAAAAACAATGACCATATGAAATTTGCAGGCAAATGGATAGAACTAGAAAATATCATGCTGAGTGAGATAACCCAGACCCAGAAGGTCAAACATGGTATGTACTCACTCATAGGTGGATACTAGAAGTGAAGCAAGGGATAGCCAGACTGCAGCCTATAGCTACAGGGAGGAACCTAGGAGGGAAGCATGGATCACCCAGCGAGAGAGAAATGGGTGAGATCTACATGGGCTGACTAGGAGTGAGGGGGAGGAAATGGGGGGCAAAGTAGGGAGGGTGAGAGTGTATACTATGGTTCTTAACATAGCAGGTTCACAGGCTTCCCCGGGGAAAGTGAGGCCCTAGTGATTTGACAGGGAGTAATGTCAGGGCACCTTCAGGCCATTTCCTTTTGTAAGGCTGTCCTAGCTCCTGGTGTCTATATGCCTGAGTTGGGGCCAGGATTTGTTCCTGCTACTTAGGCAAACATTAAGGAAATATTCAGTACCAGTCAGGAAACCACTTTGCACAACATCCCATCCCTCCATCTTCCCCTCCCCCGTCCCCCAGTTTACCCAGGAGATCTCTTATTTCCCCTTACCAGGGAAATCCTTGCATCCCTCTTTGGGCCCTCGTTATCTAGCCTCTCTAGGGCTGTGGGTTGCAGTCTGGTTATCCTTTGCTTTATATCTAGCATCCACTTATGAGTGAGTACATACCATGTTTGTCTTTCTGAGTCTGGGTTATGTCAGTCAGGATGATTTTTTTTCTAGTTCCATCCATTTGCCTGCAAATTTCATGATGTCATTGTTTTTTACCACTGAGTAATACTCCATTGTGTAAATGTACCACATTTTCTTTATCCATTCTTCAGTTGAAGGGCATCTACATTGTTTCCGGGTTCTAGCTATTATGAATAATGCTGCTATGAACATAGTTGAGCAAGCATCCTTATGATAGGATGGAGCATCCTTTGGGTGCCCAAGAATTAGGTATCATTGGGTCTTGAGGTAGATTGATTCCCAATTTTCTGAGAAGTCGTCATACTGATTTCCAAAGTGGCTGTACAAATAGGGCAGGCTGGGTGCGGAGGCAGGTTGGAGGTGGGGCAGAGGGGGAGAGGAACGAAAGAGATATCTTGATGGGAGTGCCATTTGGGGGTTAGGGAGAAACCTGGTGCCAGGGAAACCCCCAGGAATCCACAAATATGACCCCAGCTAAGACTCCTAGCAATAATGGAGAGGATACCTGAACTGGCCATCTACCGTAATCAGATTGGTGACTGCCCTAATTGTCATCAGAGATACTCTATCCAGTAACTGATAGAAGCAGATGCAGAGATCCACAGCCAAGCACTGGGCAGAGCTCCAGGAGTCTTGTTGAAGAGAAGGAGGAGGGATTGTACAAGCCAGGGGGGTCATGACAGGGGAACCCACATAGACAGGTGACCTGAGTTCATGGGAGCCTCCCTGGGACCAACCTAGACCCTCTGCATGTGTGGCAGTTGTGCAGCTTGGTCTGTTTGTAAGGCTCCTAGCAGTGAGATCAGGACCTGTCCCTGGCACTTAGCTGGCTTTTGGGAACCTGTTCCCCATGCTGGATTACCATGCCCAGGTTTAACACAAGGAGAGGAACTCAGTCCTGCCTCAACTTCATGTGTCATGCTTTCTTCAAGGCCATGGGAGGCCTGTCCCTTTTTGAATGGAGACAGAGGAGGATTGGATGGCGAGGGTGTACATGGGAAGTGGCGGGGAGGACTTGGATGAGAGGAGGAAGGAGAAACTGTGGTCAGTATGTAAAATAAATGAAAGATGTTATTTAAATAAAAAATGAAGGAGGGGTGGTTCAGCGGTTAAGAGCACTGGCTGCTCTTCCAGAGGTCCTGAGTTCAATTCCCAGCACCCACATGGTGGCTCACAACCATCTGTAATGAGATCTGGTGCCCTTTTCTGGCCTGCAGGGATATGTGCAGACAGAACACTGTATACATAATAAATAAATAAATATTTTTTAAAAATCCAGGTAGAAGAGTTGGAGGGATGGCTCAGTGGTTAAAAAAAAAAATGAAAAAGAAAACCGCTTTGCTGCCTTAACTAACTTCGCCAGCAGGGGGAGTATATGGTGGCCATGCATGCCTCCTTGTAGTGTCAATTTTGTCTCTTGCATCTAGAGTGGCACTCAGTGAGGTAGTGTTTATACTCAAGATTAGTCTTCCCAAGTCTCTTGAATTTAAGAGGCTCTTACCTACTAGTTTCAGGCAAACAGCCCAAGGACAATGGGTATGACCAAAATAGTTTCCTTTTTCTTACTTAGGGCTTGGAAGGATCCCCTTCACCAGGTTGAGTTCCCTGGAAACCCAGAGTGTCCTATTCACACAGCTGCCTTTAACGCCATGGCCCAAGAAAGATAATTTCTGCTGTTAGAGCTTGTCAGAAAGCTTGGGGAAAGCTGTACACAAACAGACATGGGGGCACCACAGAATTATCTGTGGACCTTTTAAAAATTCCAATTCCTGAACACCACTTTAGAGCTTCTAGATGGAGTGGTTTGGAAATCTGTACTGTAACTAATTGAGATCCTGCAGTTAGCTTGAACCAACATTTGAGAAGCACTAATCCAAGAGAATCCCAGATAAGATATTTCATCAATCCTAATGGCCCTGCATAGCCCTTAGGGGCACAGAGAGCCAAAGGACTTGGAATCAAAATGAGGCTTTAACCCTGGTGGTTGCTCTGTGTAAATCATGCTGACATCATCAAGAAACTTAAAGGTAATTCAAGAGCCTAAAGCTGGCTTTCCAAAATGAGCAAGTACCAAGGAAGGTGGTGAGGGATGACCAATGGAGGAAGGTATCTAGGAAGGAAGGCAGCAACTCTGTCCCTTAGGTGTTTGAGATAATAAACTCTACCTCTACTGGCATTCCCTAGTAAACATGGCAGAAACTAAGCCTTGCTTTCTAGAAAGCTGTCTGTACATGGCTGTGCCCACCTCACCCCCAGTGGGCTTAAGTCCCTTTCCTGGGCTTATCCAGCTATTCTGGACTAAGGATCTTTTCTGCCGTTGCCCTGGACTCTCTGAGTATTTGAGATGATGGTCTTTAACTTCACTGACCTTGGCCGCAGTACATCCTCATGCTGGATACAGGCCTCTGAGCAAACAAGTACAGTCTCGAGTCACAGTTGTAAGGTATTCAATCATGGAAAGACATACCAACCCGAGTTTCATTAGTCATCAAATCAACAGACAACAGAACCCAAGCTCTTTTGGTTAAAGGCAGAGGCAAGACATTGTGTAAGGACAACTGACAAGAAAACCAGCTCTAACTGGAATATCAAAGACTGGGATCCAGGCCAAGAAACAAGAAGCATGCTGGTGGTTGTGATGAGCCTGAGGTCAGGTGGTCTTGGTGAAGGACTGTAGAGGTGAGCTGGACCTCTCTTTGGATGAGAAGCCCTCTAAAACGTGTTACATTTTGCTGTCTGGGGCCAGAGCTGCATAGGCCTAACAGGAAAGAACTCAGAAGCTGTCATCTCAGGACTCTCACAGCACGACTCCAGTTAGACCATTAAAGGAACATCTTCAAACAAGGACACCTGCCTGGGACTATCGGACCTTTACTAGACATTTTTAGTTTACAGTAGACAAAAGGCCAGATGTATAGAAAACAACTATTGGACTCTCCTGCTGGAGAATCACCCAAAAATCAAATAAAGTGTTCCACCTGACATAAGGCCATCCTCCACCTCAGCACCCCTTAGGACAATAATACCAAAAGAAATGAAATGTTTCAAAATAAAATTAGCAAAGAAACATAATGTAGACTTGTACACAAAAACTATGAGGGCCATGAGATGGCTCAGTGGGTAAAGACACTTGCTGCCATGTCTGATGACTTGAGTTAAATCTTTGGAACCCATATGGTGGAAGGTGAGAGTCAACTCCTGCAGGCTGTCCTGTGACCTCCACACACATACTGGCATGCTTGTGCACTCCCCCCACACAAATAAATTAAATGAAATTTTAAAATAAATTAATTCAATTATTTTTTTCTAGGAGCAGTAGATGTTGAGTGTATGTTCTCAACATATATTATCACAATACAACCTTGTACTCACTGTTGTCTAATTTCATTTTTTAAAGATTTATCTTATGTGTGTATGTTTTGCCTGCATGTATGTATGTGCACCATGTGCCTGCAGAGGTAAGAATAGGATGCTGAATCCCCTGAAACTGGAGTTACAGACAGTTGTGAACCATGATGTAGATTTTGGAAATTGAACCTGGTTCCTCTCCAAGAATAGCAAGGGCTCTTAATCACTGAGCCATCTCTCCAGCCCTCTATTGTTGAATTCTTGATTCTAAGTAATTGCATTATACTACAACTGAGTCATGGGGCCTTTAAACATAGGAGATGTGTCTTCCTGTAACACATATTCCATGGCATTCTTTGAATAATATGTATTTGTTAGCTTGAGTCTTGCCTCATCCAAGAAATGGGAAGGGGCCACAGGGAACAAACATCAAATTCTCATGATGAAATGTGTGAAGAAGTGTGGAATTCTTTCGAAAGAACTGGAATTGTGAGGTAGCCTACTTATACACTTTAGAAAGGGGGAGAAAAGATCCAAGGCACACACCTAGGAAATGCAAGAAATGTTAAGTCCACATGTCAAGACTTCATAGAGCCAGGTGAAGTGACACACACCTTTTAATTCCAGCACTTGGGGGGCAGAGGCAAGAGGATCTCTATGCGTTTAAGGCCAGCTTGGTCTATATAGCAAGTTCCAGAACAGCCAGGATTAAATATATCCTGTCTCAAAAAAAAAAAAGCCAGATATAGTGGTGCACGCCTTTAATCCCAGCACTCAGGAGGCAGAGGCAGGTGGATCTCTGTGAGTTTGAGGCCAGCCTGGGCTACAAAGTGAGTTCCAAGACAGCCAGAGCTGAATGGTAAGATCCTGTCTTAAAAAAACAAACAAAAAAATACTTATGACTGTCAAAAAAAACCCTCTTCTTGTGGCTAGGGATGTAGCTAAGTGATGGAGCTCTTTATTATCAGATGCAGGAGCTCTTTATTATCAGATGCAAGGCTCTAGCTTCTAGCCTCAGCACTCCAAACAAAGTCTTCCTGGAAGAAAGCAAGACATAAAGGCATGTGATAATCTATACAAATTTTATTTTGATATCAGTTTGTATGGAAACAAGCAGGTGTCAGCATTATGCAGGCACAGAAAAAGGGGAAAGAAAAAAAAAACCTCCAGTGCTGATTCTCTTGTATTTACACCATATGGTTTCAACAAGGACAGGAAGCTTTACTGCTAGCTTCCTGTGGGAACTCCAGTTTCTGCACCTTGCCTTGCTGCCTCTCGGCATCACGATACCACAGGGATTTCTGGGCCTTCAATCGGCAAGCCAGGCACATGAAAATTGACTCCACGTTCTGACTTTCTTTGGGGTCCTTGGCTGATGTCTCAAACAAGAGCATGTTGTGGGCATCAGCAAATTTCAGGGCTAAGTTGGAGGGTACCTGGATCTGTTCCCTCAAGTCACACTTGTTACCCACAAGCACCTTTGGGACTAGTGCAGGCACAGCATGCCCATTGCATTCTTGGATCCACATTTTTAAGTTGGTGAAGGAGGTCATCTTGGTGACGTCATAGACAAAGACTACAGCATGCACATTGCGGTAGTAGTGCTCGACCATGCTTTTACGGAAGCGTTCTTGTCCTGCTGTGTCCCACACCTGAACCTGCAATAAAAACCCACATGTGAAGTCAGAAAAGGAAACATCAGCAGATGAGAAAAAGCATAGTCTTAAAGCATTAGAAAATGAGGTTACAAGTCCTGATACAGCAAGCGGTTCTTGACAGATTGGCAGAATGGACCTATCAAAGCTCAGAGAGAAATTTTAGAGTTTGCTAAGTTTTTTTTTCTCTTAAAATTGCTAGATGAAAATACAGAGTTGACAAATCTAAGGGTTTGTATTTTAAAAATAGTACACAAGGACTGGAGAGTTGGCTCAGTGATTAATAGCACTTGTTGCAGAAGACCCAGGTTTGATTCCCAGCATCCATGCCTGTAACTACAGTCTCAGGGGATTGGATGCCCTCTTCTGACCTTGGCTAGCACCAGGCATGCACATAGTGCACTTTACATACATGCATACATGCAAGTAAAATACTCATACACATGAAACAATGAATCTTTTAAAATTAATTAAAAATAGTACACAGATTGATCAAATTTTCTGGAGGGCAATGTGACAATTTTATCAACAATCTTAAAAATGTTCACAACCTTTAAGATCTGTAATCCTACTTCCAGGAATCTGTACTAAAGACATTGAAAAGATGCTATCAAATTCTGTGAAAATATCTTGATCATAGTGTTATTTTTACTGAGGGAAAAAATATTCACTATGAGAGGAATAGCATACGAGCACGTGTGTGTATGTGCACACACACACACACACACACACATGAACGCATGCACAGACACAATACTAAAAGTAATATTTGCACCAATTCACACCTGCAATTCCAGCACTCAAAGTTAAGGCAAAAGGATTGCTGTGAGTTCAAGGCCAGCCTGGGCTACATGAAAAAAAAAAAAACCCTGTCTTAAAAGACCAGAGAAAGTGAGAAAGAGAGAGAATATATAATATTTTTCAGGGCTAGTATGTTCAATTTTTAACTGGCCCCAAATATTGTTTCACATGATCTTATCTCAATTTTAAAAACATTAAACACAAACGTATTTATAGGAATGCTAGAATCATATATGCCAGAATGTTAATGGCTATTTGAATATAGGTAATGTTTATTCTCTTTTTTTTTTCCTTTCCCAAATTTTCTGGTTTAAAATACACGTTACTTTGTAGTGTTTTCTTTGTCATGGTTGTTGTCTTGAGACAGGGTCTTAACATATATATATCCCAATCTGGCCTCAAACTAGTGATCCTCCTGCCTCACCTTCCTGAGCTCTTGGATTATAGGCATGCACCTTCTTGCCTAACTTTGTATTACAAGATTAGAAACACTAAGCTGAGTCAGGCCAGATTAAGCAACATAACAAATTGGAGGGTAGCCTGGACTACTTGAGAGTCTGCTTTACTCCCATTAGAAAAGCAAAACAAGTGTTAAAAAAATTTCACCATTGCTGGGCAGTAGTGCTGCATGCCTTTAATCCCAGCACTCTGGAGGCAAAGGCAGGTGAATCTCTGTCAGTTCAAGGCCAGCCTGATCTGTAAAGCAATGTAAAGCAAGTTTCAGACAGCCAGGGAATACAGAGAAACACAGAGAAATCCTATCTAGAAAAACAAAACAAAACAAAAAACAAAATAAAACAAAAAACCCAAAACCTTGCCATTTAGCTTTATTTATTTGTTTATTTAAATGAGATCTTATTATATAATAGCCCAGGCTGACTTCAAACTCATGATCCTCCTGTCTCAGCCACCCTGATGCTGGAATTACATGCTTGAGCCACCATGGCTGTTTTTCAATTTATTTTTAAATTCACTTCTTTGTTATGTAAAAGATAATTTAATTTGCTCTATTTTTCTTCTGCATCTTGGCTTTTGGGATAAAGGCCAACTTATGAAGAGAAAAATCTGGTATCAATAACATATGCACAGACATAATTCCCAGGGCGAATACTCTGGGAGTCAACATATATTCAAACCCAATGTTATTTTCTGTGACATATTCAGGGTCTGGGACAACAGATATTCAAGCTCAGAATGATGATCTCAAGACCCTATAAAATTCTCAGTTATCAAACAAAATTTTGTTATGGCCACTAACCTGACTACTATGACTCTTTTCAAATGAAGTGTATGTTCTATATTTGGAATTAGCAGTCAGTGAGTGTAATCCATGGAATATAATTGAATCTCTTTGCTGAGTGAAGATCTTATAAGACCAGCATTCTGAGCATCAGTTTCCATTGTCCCGGCTCTCCTTCATCATCCTCCAGGATCTTTGAGTGAAGCTCACTTTTAGCCTGGTCTGGCCTCAGTCCTTCTGTCTCAGCCTCCTAGTTTTGGGGTTGCCTCAGCTTCCATTTGGATTCTCATGGACCCTGGTCAGGCTCTACTCACCCTGTTTCTGGACTACAGCATTCATTTGGTTTCTGGATGTCTCCACTCCATTGCCTCCTGAATGCTGCTGTCACACTAGCCATCTACATCCCTGTTTGTACCTGCATACCGTCTTCCTCTTCTGGAAATTATGGTAGCCCTCTAATGCATGTGGCGTCCAGTGGAAATATTTAAGTCTGTCTTAATTTGACCCATTTCTACCTAGGTTCAACATCCTCAGCCACATCTTTCTCAGTGACTGTGGTCCATTAGTCCACCCTTCCACAGTAGATCTTGAGCCCAATCCCATCCATTCTTCAAGACTTAACTTGTGCCCCTACCTTCATCCTCAAATCTTTCTTTCAGGGAGGAGGGATTTTTGTGAGACATGGTCTCTCTATTTAGTCCTGGCTGTCCTGAAACCCACTATGTGAACCAAGCTGGCCTTGAACTCACAGAGATCCACCTGCCTCTGCATCCCAAGTGCTGGCTTTAAAGGCATGAGCCACCATGCTTGGTTCAAATCTTTATTTTTTTATTTTAAATATTATTATTTTATTATTTCTATTTTATGTGTTTGAATGTTTTGCCTGCATCTATGCCTGTGCAGCACATGCACGCAGCACTTGCAGAGGCCAGAAGAGAACAACAGATCCCCTGGAGCTGGAATTATAAATGGCTATCAGCCACCATAAGGGTGCTGGGAGTGGAACCCCAGACCTCTGGAAGAGCAGCCAATGGTCTTAACCACTGAGCCATGTCTCCACTCTCTCCATCTGCAAATCTTTTCTAACTTCTCTACAATTCTCTTTTCTTAAGAATTTCGATTGCACTTTGGGTCTACATCATACCATTTAGAATACATTTGTGTGTTCTCTGTTCCATCCATGTTGCTAGTCTCTTGCTGACTAAACTGTAGGCAGTGTTTTTCAGCTTTGGATTGTACATCATTGAGGTGGTGGTGGTGGTGGTGGTGGTGGTGATCAAAAGCAATATTGGCCTGAGCCACTAGAACTACCAGCAGTCGGACAGCTCAGGTATCTGCCAAAGACATTTCAGAGAAAGCATCCGACTTTGGTTACACACAAAATCAAAAATCCTCAAAGACTTTTTTGTTTCTGTAAGCAGAGACAAAAAAAAAAAAAAGATTTCTATTCCTTCTACCTCTGGTGCTCTGAACAGGAAGAAAGAGAGGCAGATGGGGAGAGGGCTGGAGGTCAGGAGGAAGAAAGCAGGCCTGGGACAGGAATATCATTTCCACTTGGCTCCAGCTCCCCACTTCCCACCCCCGCTCTCCAGTAGTCTTAACTCTTGCCTCTGAGTGAAGCTGAATCCCTGTCGGCCCTCAGGCGTGTGGCAGATGCTTTAACACCATGAGCTCAGGATTCTAAAAATACCTGCAGGAACACGGGTGGGAATGTGTGAGGTGTTTGAACTGAGTAAGGTTGGCTGTTTGGCTTTTCCTTGGCTTCCTAATTGTGTACACCACCCAAGTTGCCAGAACTGTAGGGAGAGTCCCTCTGTTGGAGCTCTCTTCTGCCTTTCTGAAGCTACAAAGAAAGCCTTGAAGCTTTTATGTAGAGGCTTGGGAATTCAAGGGTAGTTGCTGTTCCAATTCCAGCTCTATATAAACTGCATCCAAAGTTTTTTCACCCCTGCCTGTGATGAGACATAAGCCCGGAAGCAGGCTACTCCCAGCAGAAAACACTATCGGGTATGGCCTCAAAGCCTCTAAAAGGGAAGTATGCCAGTTAGGCTCACTGGATGCCTGGAATGGGCTCTCTGTATCTGGGGGTGCAGTTTTCCTGTCCTCAGCATCCTCACGGTCCTTTCGTCCTTGCTAGGGAGTGAAAGGAGATGCTTCCCCTCCTCTTTCTTTCCTTCCCAGGGGACATGATTGAAGCCTGCCCCTTAGCTACACATGCCTGAGATGCTCATCACTCTCAGAGGGCCAGTAAAATATAGTGGAATCAAACCAATTGGAATGCAAATCTCTCCCCAAATCATGTGCTAGTTGTGTGTTCTTTACTTCAGCATCCTCATCTGGTATGTCTTGTTGGCATTCCTGGAATATGCATGACACTACCTAATACAGATTCCAGAACCCCCTAGATGCCCAAATCGTGGAATTGCAAATGCCCTTTGTAAAACAGTGTACTATTTACATATTGCCCTGCACATTTCCTTCTACATGATTTAAATTACGTCATAATATTTGATGCAATGCAAATGATCAAAAATACCTGATGTAATGTATTGTTTAGGGAATAAGAAAAAAAGTCTGTATACATTTAAGTAGATGTATGCATGCGCATACACACACACACACACACACACACACATACAATCTCATATAGATCAAGCTGGCCAGCCTTGAACTCCTTATGTAGCCAAAGATGACCTTGACTTTCTGATTTTCCTGTTTCTATTCCCTGAGTGCTAGGATTTCAGACATATGTCACTGGGCCAGGATTATGTGTCACTGGGATTGAACTCAGGGCCTCGTACTTGCTAGGCAAGCACTTTACTAACAGAGCTATACCCCCAGTCCCTGCTTTGTTTTCTAAATATTTTATTCTCAGTTGGACCCCTTGAATACAGAGGGCCAACTGTATACATTCTTTCTTCCTCTCAGGCCTGACACTACCACCACTGAATCTACATGGGCAGCTGACGGAGTAAGTGCAGCTGGAAAGAGCATTCTGGCTTCTACTTCGTAGCTGAGTAAATGAATAGTCATTCCTTAACTGAGCCTTACTTTCCTCATCTCTACAGTGGGAACTTGAGCTTCTCTGTAGTTGCTAGGATGATCCCATGAAAAGATAAATGAGAAGAAGCTTTTGTAAGATGTGAGGTGCTCAACGAATATTAGTTGTTCTCATTATCTGGGAGAGCACATCAACCTTTAGTACTGTGCCTCCAATCTACTGGTTCTCTTTCTGGAAAACGTGGCTCTAGAAGCTAAAGTAGAGCAAGAGCAGCCAGTGGGAAGAAGCAGGGAGGAAGACGCATTATCGTGCCATGAGTGGCTTGGATAGGCCCAGATTAATGAGGTGATAGGCAAAGGTTGAGGGGCATGGGGTGGAGAGCTGCCACATCCCTGCCTTAATGAGCTTCAGCAAGCCCTCCATCCCCTGCACACACTCTTAGCTGACCTGGGTTTTTTTTTATCTAGGAGACATATCTGGCATTGTTCTATAAATGGGTTATGAATGTCCTTTTGTTGGAGGCCAATGGCAGAAGGCAAAGGTACAAAGAAAAACATTTGCAACCTTTGGTAGATACTCCCATGGGTGATGGGGAAAGTTTAAAAGAAATCTTTTCTTTCTTCATTTCTTTCTCTTTTTTTTTGTTTTGTTTTTTTGAGACAGGGTTTTTTTTTTGTGTGTAGCCCTGGCTGTCCTNGAATTAGCTACATAGACCAGGCTGGCCTCAAACTCACAGAGATCCACCTGCCTCTGCCTCCTGAGTGCTGGGGTTAAAGGTGTGTGCTACAACTACTCAGCTAAAAGAAATATCTTTATTAATTAGCTGGACTGTCACCTATGTATCTATGATACACACATACACAAAGCTGACACACCTGGCCATGAAAGGACAGAGACAAAGACAGACAGACAGGCAGGCAGGCAGGCATGCATGCACACACACATACACACACTGGGGAAGGGAGAAAAGTAAAGGGGGAAGAGGAGTGGAAGGAAGAGGGAAAGGAAGAAAGAGGGGAGAAGGCAATAAGGGACACACACAGTGATGGATAATTAACCATTAAGCTATCTGACAGAAGATGGAAGCTTCGAACCCCCCACAGAAGACATGATGTCATTCTGACTGCAGGCAGCTTGTACAGAACACTGAGCTCAACCTCCTTGCACTTACTAATGTAACACAGGACAGTGTTTTCCCCAGTGATCAGCAGAGGGAGAGAACCCTGCATCCGAGCCATGCCTGCCTATAGTCATGGCTGACCCACTGTGGTGATACACAGCCTGTAGGAGTACCCAAACTAGGCAGAAAGGGCTACTTTCTGGAAATTTTACCTAGAATGGTTCGGCAGTGCCTACCCACCCCTAGCCCTATTAATTGGTTTCTGATGCTTTTAGCCTGAGCCAGACACGATATAGTTTAGCTAAACCTGTAGGTGACGAATCCATAATGCATAATGGTTATTAACAGAAGCTCCTCCCTTCCTTTGAGAGTTGGAAGATGTCTCCATCTTTCCTAGATTGATCAGGAAAAGCTGCCAGCTTTCTTGTGTTGTGTCCCTCCATGTTGCTCGCACAGATAACCTTCTGGGTTAAATGGACTTAGGACTTATGTACATTTCTAAGCCTGGCAGTGGGAAACCCAGAAAGAGCAGCACAAAGGGGATTAGTAGGCCCTCATTGTAGGCTTGATCTTGTTTGATCTTAGGTAAGTCACTTTCGCCCTCTGAGCTCCAGTTCCCTACCTATAAAATGAGGACTTTGGATTAGAGACTTTTTTCTAAGGTCTTTTCTAGCTCTGGACACCTGTAATTCTCATGTCCAAAGTGAGACAGCCAAGGTGTGAAAAGTAAACTCCAAGTACTCTGTTGAGTGTCTTGAGTGCAAGCAAAACAGATCTCTTGCTTGAATTTTATTTTTTTTATTTATTTAGTGGTGCTAAGGATATGACCCGAGGCCTCACATATGCTAAATACACACTCTAACACTGAACTACACCCCCAAACCTGAAGGAGACAACCTGAAGGCTCCTGAATCCTTGGGCCATAGCCTTGAGTTTCTTGCCTATACACACTAAGACTGACTGCTTGGTAGTCTAGCATCACTCCCAATCTAGGGGGCTAGAT
Organism: Neotoma lepida; assembly: GCA_001675575.1. Taxonomy (NCBI): domain Eukaryota; kingdom Metazoa; phylum Chordata; class Mammalia; order Rodentia; family Cricetidae; genus Neotoma; species Neotoma lepida. The sequence continues at coordinate 281,201 of LZPO01027372.1, forward strand.
ATTACCTTCTAAAGTAGAGCTAAATGTAAAGTACAAGGGTTCTGGATCTCAGTTGAAACCCTAGTAATCACAAAAGATCCCTATGCCTGTGGGCAAGATAATTCATCCATCTCAAACTCAGTCTCCTTATCGGTCAAAGGGAAATGATAAAAATCCCAATTCTAGGCTGGCAAGATGGTTCAGCACTTGGCATCCAGTCTAATGTCCTGACTTCGATTTCTGAAACTCACAGGGTGGAAAGAGAGAATGGGTTTCACAAGTTGTCCTCTGACCTCCACAGGTACAATATGGAACATGTGTGACTTCACACACACACACACACACACACACACACACACACACACACACACACACACACACTACATGTAGATTTTTTTTAATTAAAAATATTTTAAAATCTTAATTCCTAGGGTGGCTGTATCAAGTAAGACATAAAATGACTGGCTTGGGTTTTGTTTAGTCAATAATCAGAAGGTTTTTTTTGTTTAGTTTAGATTTATTTTCATTATTTGTAATTATGTGTAGGTATGTGCACATGAATGAATGTGTCTGTAGAGGCCAGAGGCATCAGGTATCTCTAGAGATGGGATTACAGAGTCCTCTGAAAGAGGACTTTTA
>LZPO01027372.1:296928-315061 GCA_001675575.1 Neotoma lepida
TTTTTTGGTTTTTCGAGACAGGGTTTCTCTGTGTAGCTTTGGCGCCTTTCCTGGAACTCACTCGGTAGCCCAGGCTGGCCTCAAACTCAGAGATCCGCCTGCCCCTACCTCCCGAGTGCTGGGATCAAAGGCTTGTGCCACCACCGCCCGGCCCGTCCGGCTTATTTTAACAATTTACTGTCTAAAAATTAAACTGCTTTATTTCATGACAACAAAGAGTTTTAAACCAGATAAAATACAAAGAAGAGTAAAGAAAAATATATTCCCTTCCTCGGAGAGTGTAGATTTAAAGTCTCTATATTTCAGAAATTGAAATAGGACTATCATGTTTGTGTAACCCACTTCCTACTGTGAAATTTGATGTACATTGGAAAGAGACTACTTAGAATTTTTTTTAGATTTATTTATTTTAACTTTATGAGTGTTTTGTCTGTTTTGTCTGAATGTATATATGTGCACCATATTCATGCCTGTTGCTCATGGAGGTCAGAAGAGAATGTCTGAACTGGAATTACAGGTGGTTGTAAGCCACTATGTGGGAGTTGAAAACCAAACCCAGGCTTAGATTCTCTGAACAGCAAGTACTCTTAACTACTCAGCCATCTTTTCAGCCCCTAATTAGATTTTTTTAATACCACAGTGTAATTTCCTCTTAGAAATATTAATAGGTTTGAGTCTAGATTGCTTCCCCTACCTATGCCGGGTATATGTACTATATACTTAAAACTGTTCTGAGTTCTAAAATACTTATGATCCCAAGAATTTTAATAAGAGACTACAGATCTATATTGGACTTGATTTTAGCCCCTCTGTGCCCTGACACTGTGAAAGGAAAGGGCAGAGTGTTGTGTTTTCTATCTCTGTAAGTATATATAGGATGCTACTGCCAAAGCCTTTTTTTTTAATTAAACAGTACTGGAGATTGGCCCTAGGGTCTTGCACATGGTAGGTAAGTACCTATCATTGAGCTGTATCCCCAGCCCCCTTTAAAAATATTTTTTAAACCTATGATCTTAGTACATTGATCTTGCTGGTTTTTAACTCACTTTGTATCCTAGGAAGGCCTTGAATTTATGAATTTACCCCAGTCTCAGGAGTAGCTAAGATTGCAGGCCTGATCTACCAGGCCTGGCTCTGTTTTTTGTTTGTTTGTTTTGTTTTGTTTTGTTTTGTATGTTTGTTTGTTTTTGTATTGTTTTCCTTTAAGACCCAGGTATCGGGATGGAGAGATGGCTCAGAGGTTAAGAGCACCGGCAGCTCTTCCAGAGGACCTGAGTTCAATTCCCAGCAACCACATGGTGGCTCACAACCATCTATAATGCAATATGGTTCCCTCTTCTGAGGTGTGGGAATATATGCAGATAGAACATTATATACATAATAAATAAATAAATCTTAAAAAAAAAGACCCAGGTATCACTATGTAGCTCTGGCTAATGTGGAACTTCCTTTGTAGACCAGGCTAACCTTGAACTCAACAAAGGTCTACCTGCCTCTGCCTCCCAAGTGATAGGATGAAAGGTATGTACCACCGCACCTGGCCTCTGTCTATCTTTTAAAACCTAGTCAGGATAAGAACTCAAATATCAGCCTTTAGACCTTTGGTTTTTCCAAGTAGTATCCTGTTCACAAGGTTAGAGTCATCATCACTCAGGACCTTGTTAGAAATGGAGATTGGTACCCTGTGTGGTAGCCCAAGCCTGTCATTCTAGTACTCATCAGGCTAAGGCAGGAAGATCCCCCCAGACTGCCTAAGGAGACTTTGTCTCACAAAGCACAAAAGCCAGTGAGATGACTTAGCAGTTAAAGGGACTTGCTGCCAAGCTGAAAGACTTGCCTTCAATCCCTGGAACCCACAGTGGGAGAAAAAAGAATGACTGCTCTAGATCAAAGTGTACATACTCAGCCCGAGATGACCAGACAGCTCATGCTTTTGTGTACTACACAAGTGGAGTGTATTTTACTTTCTGTTGTTGCTGTATTTTGTTTTTGGAGACCATCTCCCTTTGTAGCCTGAGTTGGCCTAGAACCACTACATAGCATCCTGTCTTTCAGTTTAGGTTCGCCCAGCCTCACCCTCTCAAGTGCTAGAATTAGACATTACAGGCATGACCCACCTTGTTAAGCCTTGCTTTATTAATTTATTTTTATAGTTTTTAGGTATTTTTGAGACATTCTCATACTGCAATCCAGCATGGCTTCAAATTTGCAGCAATCCTCCTGCTTCAGCCTCGCTAGTGCTAAGATTATAGGTGTGAGCTACCATACCCAGCAGTGTTTATATATTTTAAATGGCCAAGAAAACCTTAGTAACACACAATATTGTAATACTTAAGAATTACATAAAACTTAGATTTTAGTGGCTATAAATAAAATTTTATTGGGTCATAGGCCTGTGTATTTTGGGGTGTGCTTTTATACCCCAATGGGGTACAATTGTTCCACAGACCACACTGTCCACAAAGAATCACTATTCTATCAGTAGTGAACACCCACAAGGTAGAATCACTGAGAAGGCACTAAGGCCATGCCTCATCTGAAAATGGCAGCATCCGCTGGGGAAAAAAGAACTGCAAATGTCTCACATTTTCATGTTCATAGCATGTCATGATCATATGATTATTACAGAGTGCTAATATGAAAAAATGACTGTATTCTGTTGAACGAGAAACTGCAAGACATTGGTAGACCCTTTACGTTTTGTCATTCTGGAATATACTTAAGAGTATAAATTCAGTTATTGTGAAAGATTAAGTTCATTATGAAATTTTTGTTCTGACTTCCTTTTGATTTTTAATGTTTCTTTCTTCTAGGACACATTACTTTTCACACAAGACAGAACTAGAACTGTGTGTTCCAGGGTTGTAATTAAGCAAGGTTTGAGCCAGGTAGATGGTTCCTGAAATGGGTATCATAATGTCCCAGGTAGCCTGTGGTCAATTTTGTATATTTTTAGCCTTCTGTATCTGTTGGTTCCACATCCATGGATTCAGCCAACTACTAATCAAAAACATTTTTTTCTTTTTTTAATTTAAGTTTATTTTATGTGCATTGGTATGAAGGTATCAGATCCCCTGGAACTGGGGTTACAGACAGTTGTAAGCTGCCATGTGGGTACTTGGAATTGAACTCAGGTCCTCTGGAAGAACAGCCAGTGCTATTAGCTATTAACTGCTGAGCAATCTCTCCAGTCCTCAACAATCTTTTTTTTTCTCCCAGGACAGTTTCTCTGTGTAGCTCTGGCTGTCCTGGAACTCGCTTTGTAGACCAGGCTGGTCTCGAACTCACAGAGATCCGTCTGACTCTGCCTCCTGAGGCAGACTACTTAGTGAGCTGCAGGTCAGCCAGGCTACATGGTGATGGTCTGTTTAAAAAAACAAAACAAAATAATCTGGGTGGTGGAGGCACACACCTTTAATCCCAGCCCTCAGACGGATGTCTGTGAGTTCGAGGCTAGCCTGGTCTACAGAGATAGTTCCAGGACAGCCAAGGATACACAAAGAAACTCTGTCTTGAAAAAGCAAAATAAATAAATAAATAAAACTTAAAGCATTATCTATACTGAACATGTACAAGCTTTCTTTTTTTGTTATTTTCTCTAAACAATATAGTATAGCAGCTATTTGCATTATATTAATCATTATAAGTAATTTAGACATGGTTTGAAGTATATGTGATGATAAGCATAAAGTTGTATGCAAACTCCATATCATAGTCCATGAGGGACTTGAGCATATGTGAATTTTAGGTCCTTCTGGGGATGTAGACTCAAAGCTCCACAGATACTGAGGGATGATTATCTACTAAATAGGTTGTGTCGGTGTTTACTTCATTTATGGTAAAGTTGTAAAGATGTTTGAGGAACTGCTCTTTTCTTTTTTTTACCAACTTGCTGGAAGCTGTGAGTGTTCTCATTGGATAACATTTAAATTGTACTCTTTGAGAACTCCAACAGCTAATCTGGGTATGATAGTGTAGGCTTAGAAGGATCACAAGTTTGTTACCTACCAGCTTGGGCTACAAAACGCAACCTTGCCTCAAAAAAAGAAAGTCCTATTACTGTAGGTTATAAAGAAATATCTGTAGTATTTATGTGTACGATTTTGATTATAGTTTTCTTAATCATCAGACAGTGAATGAACATCATACAGCCCAAGATATAATTCTTTATTTCTATAATACATTGATATTTAATCATAAATGTGTTAACTATTCTATTTGTATGTGTGTGTTAACAAATTGTGTTCCTTTAGGCAACTTGTTCCAGCGATGGCGTGTTCCTCTAGAACTCCAGATGGCAAGACAAATGGCTAGCTCTGGTTCATCGGGGGGCAAAATCGATAATTCTGTGTTAGTCCTTATTGTGGGCTTATCAACAATAGGAGCTGGTGCATATGTAAGTAAAACAGCAGCTTGTGGAGAGAAGCTGCCAGACAGCTCCCATTGATAGACTCAGTACTACTCCGCTTTAAATCTTTGCAGCTAATCCCGCTTTCTCCTGGAGGAAATTCCAAAAGGCCCTCTTTCTATGTCTATGGGAGCGGATTTGGGAATGACTGATGTTTGCTCTCATGTTGATTCATCTTTGCTCTTTTCACTTGTGTTTTATTCTCTGCTTGAAAAGTGCTGTGTTTCCTGAGGCTTGACTAACCCACAACATTATACTTGCTGTTCTCTTGATTGTGATAAAGTAACCTGTAAACAAAGTCAACATTCATTGCAGCTCCTAAGCACAATATTTGATTTTAATGTATTTGTCAATTTTTTTAAAGACTTTTTTTTCTTAGCTTGAGATTGACCGTTTAAAAAACAACTTTCAGTAAATGATATTAAGCATTCCTAAAAGGAAAACTAAATCCCTGGATCTAACTCAAAAACTAAATTATAGAAATGGGTCTAGTATCTCCAATTGTAGAATGGAGTTTTGGGGAGCTGACAAACAGTATTTAATTGGTACACACTGTTAGCATGCTTATATCTCCTTAAAAGAACCGATCATCTTAGCAGGTCACAGAAGATTAATTCTGTGGGTGGTTTTTTTTTTTTAAACTTGTACTGTAACTAAGCAGATCTACCTGAAACTGAATCCTGTAAGGTTGAGTGAATCAACTTTGATGATGCCTACTAACATCCTTGATCAAAGAAAGCTGTTTGCTTTGCATACTAGAACAAATGGTTCAATACCATTACAATCTTAGTTCATTCTCTGCTGATAATAGTAAAATTATTTTTGTTCCTCTGTCACTAGGTTAAGGGGAGGCATGAAAATTATTTGAAGTTACCCATATTCTCATACCTTAACCTGACTCCAAATTGTACAAGAAGAGTAGCCAGCTCCTGCCAGTTGTAAGTCAGATCAGAGCGAGAAATAGATAAAAAGCTGCCTGACAACATGCTTTGGGGAAGGGGCCTTTTCCTCCAATCCTGAAGCAGCTTTGAAAATTTTTTTTCTTTTTTTATTTTTTTTAGCACAGTAACCAAAATGCTTCTCTGCATTTGCATTAAACATTTATTCATTAATTCTTAGTGCCTTTTCTATTTCTTTTTGTCTCCTTCCTGGCCTTCTGTGTACCTACAGTTGTGCAGTGTCATCTCCTAGGATCCCCTTCTAGATCACTAGCGTCTACAGGTGCTTCTGGGAAAGATGGCAGCAGCCTAGTATACTTCTTAATTGTAGGAGCAACAGTGACTGGGGCAGGAGTTTATTATGTAAGATGCTTCTACTAAAATATGTTTGGGGTAGGGTGGGTGAAACCATGGCACTAATAATAACTTGGTTCATAGAGTACAGTAAAATAGTCACAGCATGTGCTTTCTATAGACATTTGCTAAAGGGACATTGTCAGTCACTAGAGAGTCCTCAAATCTCAGTTTTCAAACCTTTGAAGTTATACTAGACCAGTCTAAACCCATACATTTAGAGCCAAATCCTTATATCAACCTTTTCTTTGAAATTTTTGTCAAATTTGTGCTTATTTTTACACTGCTAAATTATATTGTGCTTTAGTGCTGCATGTCTAACAAGACAGTCTCAGAGTAAATGTTGAATAAGTAAAGGGAACTTGAGCACCATCAACTTTGAATCACTTTAGGTAAAGTGTAATTTTTCTGTTTTGTGAGAAGCAATCAACTCGGCTTTTACTGTGAAAAGGCATTTTATTGAATGCTTTTGACAAGGTTCTGAAAGCCATTGAGATTGGAGTATTTTACCAAACCACCCACAGTCTGTACTTCAAATTAAATTCATTTGGCAGTGTCCCTTTTGTTACCTCTAATTGGGTCAAACTAGTGCCTGAAGCATTCATGTGGGGTGATTTCTTGAACACCTCTCATTGATGATTCAGGTGCTGCCCTCTGAGCCTTAACTTTTCCATTTCATGTTTTTCAGTTTTTCTCATCACTTCCACCCCATTTATTCAAAATTAATTTTAAAGTGTTTGCATTAGATATGTCTATAATGACTTAAAGCTGTTGAACTTCTGGTTTGTGTTGCTGATCGGAGCTGGATGGCCTGCCCCCACAGAGTTGACATGCAAATACTCTTGATGCCAAGCCACATGATAAGCCGGCTGCTGTAGCTTTCTCCTATCTTAGAAATATCTAAGAACCACAAATTTCTCTCAAGTCATTCAGTTAAATGCTTCATTGCCCTCTGTGTTTGTCCAGCACTGGTTGTAATAAACCTATTATAATGGTTCTAGGTTAAATGATAAGCTTTTGTCTACATTTATCAAACTAGTCTATATACTGTTGTTTCAAGTTTTAAATAGTTGAAAACTTGCTATCAAGCAGCTTAAATTTTTTTCTCTGAAATTGATATTAGTCATCAGAAATGACTTAAAATCAGTGTCCAGGTTTGGTGAGATTTCTATGGCTGCAAATTTCAGGGCTGATAAGATGGCTCAGTAAATAAAGATGCCTGTCAGTAAAGGTGATTGTCACCAAGCCTGACAACCTGAGTTTGATCCCCGGGACTTACATGAGGGAGAGCAAGAAACACAATTCTCTAAAGTTATTCTCTGACCTCCACATGCCCACTTTGGCACTCAGATGTAAGCATACACATGCAGACACACAAACAAATTCAATAAAAATAATGTAGTGCTTATATTTGTTTCTGAGACTGTCATAACCAAATACCACAAAATGGCTTTAGCTATAGACATTTATTTTCTTAATTCTGAAGACTGGAAGGTCTAGAATGTCAGACAAGATTAAGTTTCTGGTGAAGGTTTTCTTCATGACATGCATGCAGCCAATCACCCACCTTACTGTGTCTTCACATGGGAGCAGAGCAGTGTGGAAAGTAAGTGAGGTAGTGCTGGGGTTTCTTCCTCTTTCTGTAAAAGCCCTATCCAACTTGTCACCACTCCTGTCTCTGGATACTGTCATCGTGGCAGTTAGGGCTTCAGCATAGGAATTGAGGAATCCAGTTCTTAGCAATATCCCTTCTAGCACTCTTTTCCATTTGACTATAATTACTCCTTCAGTAATTCCAATATTAAGGGTTCTTTACCTTCCTGGCCTTCTGTGCCCCACTGGCTTTAAAGAAATACTTTCCCATGATCTATAGTAAGAGATGTAGATCATCTTGCAACCCATAAAACTACAAATACGTAAAATGCAATGCGTTTTAACTAGTGTTATTCTTACTGGGTTGGACATAAAGTATTAATTGCCTCTTCTCCTCTGTTTTCCCCCTACTAATGCTGATCCCAACCTACAACTAAATCTCATATCCCACTAATGGATTACAACCAGTTTGAAAAACACTGCCCTTAATGGTAGCATCTTTTGCTTGATACACACACGAACTCCCAATTAGCATCTTTGTGAGCTTTTTATGCCAGTGACTTCCTCTGGTACCTCAGGTAGGTCCTTTAATCTCAGTCTTTTACTAGTTTCAGTGAGCCAGCCCAAAATGGCCTTTAGAATAATTAATGAGGTTGAATATTTGGGCCCTTCACCACTAGTCAAGTGATGGAATCATGTTGCCCCAGAAAATGACCTTTCTTTTCAAATTCCTTCCTATTTAGAAAGGTTGCCTCCACTAATATTTTCATAAATTTGTAGTATTTCTTAGCCTAACATGTATTTGCCTCCCCCTCTAATTGGAAATCTTTGTAAACTAAGAATACAGAAACCCTTTGGGGAATATAATTTGTTATTTGATGTGTATGTAAACTAACTTTCACTTCAGAACATTGAGCTTAAAGGCTGTCTATTCACATTTAACCTTAATTTAGGCCTTTCCCTACAAACCTTCCTGCTCCACTTCTTTCATGTATAAAATCATCAGGAGGCATAAAATGGCTCAGACCATTTCTGAATGACCCTCTCAACGTGAGCGTAGCTCCAGTCTCTTTCCTGTTCACTTCTGTCGATAAGATTAACCATCTTTTTTACTCACCTCTCAGGGTTTAGGGTCCCCATTTACAGCATGTCACCTAATGAGGCTGCTCTGTAAAGTGATCATAGAAAGTCTTTTTCTCTTTATTAGTTTATTTTTAATGTGATAGTAGGGCTCAAAACCAGGCCCTTGTGCTTGTTGGCCAAACATCCACCACTGAGTCATATCCCCAACCTCATAGGAATATTCTTAAAATATATTTTATGATACTTCCTCTAATTGTCCTTATTTCTACAATCAATTTTTTTGAGATTTCATTTGATATATGGTCACTTAAATTTTTATCATGTTGACCCATGGGATACAAAAAACAAAAATATTGTGATTAGAAGACACCCTTGGGCTGGGACTGTAGCTCAGTTGCTAGAGTGCTTGCCTAGCACATATGAAGTCCTGGGTTTGGTCTCCAGAAGTGCATGAGTCAGACAGACATAGTGATCGATGCCTGTATCCCAGAATGGGAGAGGTAGAGACAGGAGGACCGAGAAGTTCATGGTGGTCCTAAGCTACTTGAGACCCTATCTCAAAAATGTCATTCTTGTCTAATACTTTTTGTTTTTCTTTTTTTGAGACAGGGGTTTCTCTGTGTAACAGCTCTGGCTATCCCGGAATTCACTATGTAGACCAGGCTGGCCTTGAACTCACAGAGATCCACCTGCCTCTGCCTCTCGAGTGCTGGGATTAAGGACGTGTGCCACCACTGCCTGGCTCACTTATTTATTTTTAATTAATTAATCTGTGAGACAAGGTCTCACTGTATGTAGTTCTGGCTGGCCTCAAACTAACATAGACCAGCCTGTCTCTTCTTGCCAAATGCTGGAATTAAAGGCACGTGCTACCACGCACAGCCCATTTTTAAAATTTATTTATTTATTTTTTAGATCAAGGTCTCATCCTGTAGCCTCACTGGCTTAGAACTCATAATGTAGACCAGGTTGACCTCAAACTTACATAAATCTGCATGTCTCTTCCACCCAAGTGCTGGGATTAAAAGTGTTACCACAACTGGTAACTTTTTTGAAAGTTACTAATTAGGGCTGGGGAATATAGCCCAGTGGCCTCATATGCATCTAAATATTTTAAAAATAAGTTAAAAGTCACTAATAAACCCTGATGTTGTGTGTTAATAAAGATAAATAACAGAAACTAGTCATAATACTAAGTTATCTTTCCCCAATTTGAAAGTGTAGGGGAAAGAGTATATTTGAAATAGAACAGGTGTTTAATGAAGATGTTGTTTGACCCTTAATAATTATTAATATGTCATGTTTCTAAGTGAGATTCCTATCTCCTTAGTTTAGGAAAAGAAAAAACTATTGCTGGAAAGATGAGTTACATTTTAAGAATAAGATACACCTAGCCACATATATCAATCCCTGGCAAAATCTGAAACATTTATTAGGAAGAAACATTTATTAGGAAGATGTATTCCCATTGTAGATTGATTTTACAGCTAGCACCCAGCATAGTCGAAAACTCTTTTTCTGTACTTAAGCCATTTCTATACTTAACTAGCTTTACATTTCCCCCCCCTTTTTTAAAGATTCATTTATTTATTATATATACAGTGTTCTGTCTGCATGTATGCCTGCATGCCAGAAGAGGGCACCAGATCTCATTACAGATGGTTGTGAGCCACCATGTGGTTGCTGGGAATTGAACTCAGGACCTCTGGAAGAACAGCCAGTGCTCTTAACCTCTGAGTCATCTCTCCAACCCCACATTTCCCTTTCTTTACTTCTACTTTTTGAGTTCCTTACCAAGAGTGTCATAAAATCTGAAACATGTATTTTGATCTGCTTTCAAGTATTCTTTCCTCAGCAAATATGTGTACACCGAATAGTTTTATTTCTTGAGAAAACTTTGGGCTGGGGGTATAGCTCAGTGGTAGAGTGCTTGCTTAGCATGTGGGAAGCTCTGAGTTCTCTCCCCAGTACTGGAAAAGAAAACTTTGCCTTAGTGATTTTGACATAGAGGAACTAACCTCAGTGTAGACAAAAGCTTCTCATTTAATTGAAATGATATTAGCTTATAGTCTGAGTTACCTGTATCATGAAATAAATTTTCTCCGTGTTTGGGTCTACAGGCCTACAAGACTATAAAAGAAGACCAAAAAAGATACAATGAAAGAATAGCGGGCTTAGGACTGACACCAGAAGAGAAACAGAGAAGGGCCATTGCTGCTGGTAAGTATTCCCCTATGTCTCTTCTATATGATTTGAGACTAAATAAGGGAAAATGATTAAGGATTATGATTTGCTCATATCTTGTAATGTAACAGTGTGAGATTGTAAGCTTCCAGAAATTATGGTTTTACCCCACAACAGGGAGCAATTTCCTAAAGTATTTGGTTAGCATTTTAAGCTTGAAGTAAAATTATTGTGGGCCTTTATTTATATAGGCTTTTTAAAAGGCAAGCTTGGTAGGGAAAACATAGGAAAGCTGGTTTTTCCAATGACTAAACCTTTTTGGTCATATTAACTCCCTTGAATCTTTGGAGTTTTGAGTTGTTATAGATGTGTTTATTTTCCTGTAACACAAAGCTCTAGCCTTCACTTCCCTTTGATTGACTTGGATTTTCAAAGAGGAATGTTGTAATCCTTTAATAAGCCCTATAACTCTGGGTAGGCGGTTTGTATTGCTTTTTTCAATAATGCCTTCTTCTTCATGAACATTGTATAATAATCCTCAATTGACCTCCTAGGTGTTTCCCCTTTATTGCTAACAAAAGGTGCAACTGAACTTGGTATTTTCCTGGTGGGCAGTAGAAAAATAATAAGAATGGCAGAGGCCTTTTAATATATGCTTTCTAATATATTTGAGAAGTAAGTAGCCAGGTGTGGTGGTATACCCTGTAATCCCAGCATATGGGAAGCTGAGGCCAGCCTGGGCTACAGAGTGGGACCCTATCTTAAAAAAGGGGAAAAAAGGAAAAGACTAATATTTAAGGTAGACCTTAGATCCAGTATAGACCTAATGAATGAAAGGTACTGATCAACTCCTTCACCCCATTTAAAATTTTTCCCTCCCACCAGGATGTTATAAAGATTGTTTGGTGTTTTGTCCCCCCCTTTTTTTGTTTTGTTTTGTTTTGTTTTGTTTTGTTTTGTTTTGTTTTGTTTTAGTTCTAGCTATCAAACCCAGTATCTTGGACATGGGAGGCAAGCTTCCTACCACTGAGCTACACCCTAAACCCAATAAGTTTAAGATTAGTATAGGTGTGCTAGTTTTATTTTATGTAAAGGACTGAGACAAGTGCAAGGTGACTTTTTGAAATAGTGGCCAGGAGTCATCAGAGCCTTTAAGAAGATTTACCGTGCTTGTTCTGTTACTTACAGCTGAAGAGGGAGGGTCAGCTCCTCCAGTCAGAGTACCAAGTCATGTTCCTTTCCTGCTGATTGGTGGAGGTACTGCTGCTTTTGCTGCAGCCCGATCCATCCGGGCTCGGGATCCTGGGGCCAGGGTAAGGTGCATGGTATTTTGCTTGGTATAGAGAGTATAGTGTGCAAGTACTTAGCCAGTGTGAATGTCTTGACATTTGCCTCTTAAATTACTTAGCTCTGATAAATACCATTTTGTATCTAAAGGTCCTGATTGTATCTGAAGACCCTGAGCTACCATACATGCGACCTCCTCTGTCAAAAGAATTGTGGTTTTCAGATGATCCAAATGTCACAAAGACACTGCAGTTCAGACAGTGGAATGGAAAAGAGAGAAGGTGTGTTTGCTTATGTAAAATGGGCCTGACTGAGCATGAGGAGCTGCTTTTTGTCACTGATCATGTAAATAGGAACGCTCTACATGGGAGTCTGCTGTTGTACATATTTGGTCATGCTCAGAGGCAACAAAGAACATTCTAGTTTCTATTCCCCAAGCCACCAACAATCAGCAGTTTAATGCTAGACTGTGAAATATTAGGGCTCCTATTTCTAGGACCTTTAGGTTAGATTTCTCTGCTAGAGATCAGCTTAGCAGTGTTGTCATTTCTTTATAAAACCTAGGCAAGGGGCTGAAGAGATGACTCAGCAGTTGAGAGCACTGGCTGCTCTTCCAGAGGACCTGAATTCAATTCCCAGCACCCACAGGGCAGCTCACATCTGTCTGTGACTCCAGTTCCAGGGGATCTGACACCTTCACACCAATGCACATAAAATAAAGTTAAATAAATTATTTCAAAAATTTTAAATACCTAGGCAAGTCACATAAAAGCAAGTGAAACTGATTCATGACACTCTTATTAATTTTGGGTGTGTATGTGTTCACAAGCATACATGTCTGCATATATGTGGAGGCCAGAGGTCAACCTTAGGTGTCATTTATCAGCTGCCATCTACCTTGTTTTTTGAGACAGGGTCTCTCACTGGTCTGAGACTCAATTGAATAGGCTAGGCTGGATAACCAGTGAGCTGCAAGGATTTTCCTGTATTTGCTTCTGCAGTGTTGGGATTAAAGGTGCATGCCACCTTGCCTGGCTTTTTTTTTTAAAGATTTATTTATTTATTATGTATACAGTGTTCTGCTTGCATGTATGCCTGCGTGCCAGAAGAGGGCACCAGATCTCATTACAGATGGTTGTGAGCCACCATGTGGTTGCTGGGAATTGAACTCAGGACCTCTGGAAGAACAGCTAGTGCTCTGAGCCATCTCTCCAGCCCATTGCCTGGCTTTTTTTATGTGGGTTCTGGGACTTAAACTTGTGTCCTTATGCCTCTACAGCAAACACTTAACTGAGCTGTCTCCCCAGGCCATTAATGACCCTTTATTTGATACTCTAGCCAGAGTTCACAATTGCAGGGGTAGAGTAGAAGACTATAATGAAGAGCCTCATCATCAGAATGTTTGCACAGAAGACACTTGGAGCTAGCTGGGCATGATGGTGCATGCCTGAAAGCCCAGCATTTGAAAGGATGAGGCAAAACAATCAGGAGTTCAAGACTAGCCTGAGTAACAGCCTCTGTCTCAGAAATACAAAACAAACAAACAAAAATACCCCGAGTATTGGAGCTATAGGTCCAGCTTTTTTCTTCTAAATGACTCTTTAGGTCCCTCGATTCCAGTATTGTTCTTGGGGCTCTAGTGTTTTTCTCATTAGTGATCCTTTAATGTTGAACTAAATTTTACAGACCTGGGCTGGAGTGATAGCTCAGCATTTTAGAGCACTTTTTTTGCTTTTGCAAAGGACCCATGTTAAATTTCCAGCAATCACACAGTGATTTCACAACCACCTGTAACTCCAGTTCTAGGGAATATGACACCCTCTTCTGACCTTTGCAAGCACAGACATGCATGCAGGCAAAACATCCACACACATAAAATAAATCGTTTTAAAAATTGTTTTTAACGATTTTAGAAAACACACTGGTGAGTGTTCCAGGCATAGGGCATGGTTTTGGTCTGTCTCTTATACACATCTAGATGTGTATAAGAGACAGGGTCTGGCTGGCCCCAAACTACTGGGTTCAAGCAATAAATACTCTTGGTTTATCTTCCTGAGTAGTTGAGATTCTATCTATATGCCAATACACCAGCATAATTGTTTAAGGCAGAATCATTTAGGAGCAAGACCTTGCTCTATTGGACAGCAGCACCATTCTGAAAAATTAATGTGGGTCAATATGTGAATACCAGCTCCTTGAGTGTCTTTGTTCTTAATTGAAATGATTCTACATCTAGAGCTTTGTTTCTCAGCTTCTACACCATTGGTTGATATTTGAGACAACATAATTCCTATTGGAGGTAAGGGCTGTCCTGTAAAGCACAGGCTATTCAGCAGTATCTCGTTTCTAGCTCAGATACAGTAGTATCTTGTAAGTTGTTGTAACCCAAAATGTCTCCAGAAATTGCCAAGTGTCCCATGGGGCTAAAGTTGCACCCAGTTGAGAACCACTGATCTATAATACTTTTCAATAAGTCACCACCAAGATGTAGTGGCTAGAGACTTACTCTGGAAAATGTACCTGAATTTCTTTTTCATGATGGACATCATTTTACTAAGCTATAGAGGGAGCCTGTAGCAGTTCCAGATGCTTATAATTTTATCCTGTTTCCCATACAGCATATATTTCCAGCCACCTTCTTTCTATGTCTCTGCTCAGGACCTGCCTCATATTGAGAATGGTGGTGTGGCTGTCCTCACTGGGAAGAAGGTGAGCTAGTAGGTGCTTTCTTTGTCAGGCTCTATGTAGTTACCAACCAGAAAATGCAGTGATGTGCTTTTCCACTACAATCCATGTTTCCTCTCCCAGCATAGTTCATCAAAGAAAAACCAAAGCATTTTAGGACTAATACTGTTTAGTGTGTCTACCTAAGGAAAGTCCATAGTAAAACCTAGACCATGAAGTTGGCTAAGCTTTGCCAGGGAAGTAATATTGTCAGATACTATAATGCTAAACTATTGCTGCTTTTGTTTATGCTTCTGCATTTGTTCTCCTTCCTATTGCTTCTTTATTTGTTTGTTTTACCTTTCTTTGGGATTATTGATGACAAGAGATTAGACTAATTTTCAGCATAATACAGCATTCATAATGCGGCATGGAAAATACTGTCAGATGTTAGTTATTTGGGCGATGCCTGTGAGGTCCTAGGAAGGCTTTGTTATGTTGTGTTTTATTTTTATTAATGGGAACAGTAGGCTGAGTTTGTAAACCAATGGCAGTGTTCCAATAGAGGGGACGATGTTCTCTTACGAAGCAAAGCTGAAAGTAAAGGGGATCAAGAGCACAAATGGAAGAATTGACCTTTGACCACTTCTCCCATAACAGAGCTGTAGAATGTGGTTAAGCTGGTAGTGGGACATTACGTTAACTGTCCCTGATGTGGAAAACAGGAGCCCTGTTCCCTAAGGGAAAACAAAAACAAGCAGGAACATAGACAGATAACCAACACAGAAATGTTTTAAGAGATACGTGTCCTGGGATTTAGGAGGAGGAGGAATGTACAGTACAGTGATGAACACAAGGAAAGCTTCTTGGAGAAAATCTATGAACCTAAAAGTCTTACGGAAATATTCTTTTGAGATTTATTTATTTTGTATGTCTGTATGTGCACCATATGTGTACCTGATGCCCTCAAAAGTCAGAAAAGGAATGGTGGATCCCCTGGAACTAGAATTATAAATGGTTATGAGCTATCATATGGGTTCTGGGAGCACAGGTCCTCTGCAAGAGCAAGCTTGTTCATTTTTTGGTGTGTGTGTGTATATGTGTGAGTGTGGTATATGTAGGTGTAGGTAGTATAAGGAGGAGGGTATCGGGTGTCCTACCCTATTACTCTGCCTAATATATTCCTTTTGTGCAGGGTCTCTTAATGTACCTGAATCTAGGCTGGTAGTCAGCAAGCTACAGGTATCCTCCTGTCTTTGGCTTTTTTATATGAGTGCCGAGGATTGTAGCTCAGAACCTCATGCTCATACATCAAGTGCTCTTACCTACTGAGCTAGCTCCCTAGCCCTAGAGCAGAAAATATTACAGAATGAAGAGGTATAGACTACATAAGAGCAAAGACCATTCAGAAGAGTAACATCTCAGGAAGAGCTAACAGTATAATCAAGTGCCCAGCAGTACAGAAAAACATAGTCAGTACAAGGAAAACAAGCAGCTAGCTTCTGATAAAGCAGAGACTTCGAGTTAGGGCACTGAGGATGTAGCTTAGGGGTGGAATACTTTTCTAACATGGGTAACGTACTGGGTTTGATCTCTAACTTGGCAAAAGAAATGAGAGATTGGAAAATAAATATAAGAGGATTTTTCTTTACTTTTTTGTTGTTGTTTTGGTTTTGTTTAAGACAAGGTCTCATTACATAGTCCTTGCTGTCCTGAAACTCACTGTGTAGAGCAAGCTGGCCTCAAACTTAGAGATCTGCCTCCTGAGTACTGGGATTAAAGGCATGTGCAAGAATTTAAAAAAAATATTCATGTTAGGAAGAGATGAAACTGGTAAGTTATTCTAGGGATTGTTTATGGAAGGCTTTTTTGCCATGTGGGAGAGCTTGAATTTTATTTATTTACACTAGGGAGCTAGTGACACTTCTGGACAAAGATATAAATTACTGGAAATGAATTTTAGATAATTGCTATTAACTATGACATATTGGATTTCAGGGAGATACGACTAGAGAGATACGGCCAGAGAGATAAGCTCAACAGTTAAGAACACTGGCTGCTCTCCACAGGACCTGAATTCTATGTGCAGTACCCACATACTATCTCCCAACCATCCAGGCAAACATATGGTGCACATACATACATGCAGACAGAACACCCATATATATATAAAGTAAAAATTTTTAAAAGACTGGGAACAGATCATTTCAAAAATTATTGTAATATTTCCGGCAAAAGATTATTATTGCTCAAATTAGGCTGGTGGTGGTGATGATTATGAAGAGGAATATAAGGACTAAGAATTCATATAGTACCTATTTTAGCTGTTTTTTTTTAAACCAGTTTTGTTTTGTTTTGTTTTGTTTTTTTCGAGACAGGGTTTCTCTGTGTAGCCCTGGCTGTCATGGAACTTGCTCTGTAGACCAGGCTGGCCTCGAACTCACAGAGATCACCTGCCTTTGCCTCCCGAGTGCCGGGATCAAAGGTCTGAGCTACCACTGCCTGGCAAGAAACTGTTTTTTAATAAAGAAATTTTAAATAACTGGCCTAAACTTTTACAATACATGAGAGACAAAATATGAGCCCAGGCTTATCTAACTAAAGAGTTGGAACCCAGAAATTCTGACCAGAGCCCAAATTCCTAATAGTGTATTACTTCTTGTGTAGCACTGAGTTAGATGCCCAGCATGTGGCATATGTGATAAGAATGAAGGACATGCTGGAGGAATGCTTAGGAGGCAAACATCCCTAAGGCTTGAAGATTGATTGAAGGTGGGAGGTGAAGGAGAGAGAAGAGACAGCATTTCTAGATTGTATATCAGAGTAGATAATAGTGCCCTCCCCCTAACTGAGAAACATTTTAAGAGGAATATCTGGTTTAAGGGGAAAGATAGAAATCAGTCTGGACACCAGGCATGGTTGTGCATGCCTTTAATTGCAGCACCTGGGGGCCAAAAGGAGACAGATGTCTGTGAGTTTGAGACCAGCCTGTTCAACATAGAAAGTTCCAGGCCAGCTAATGCTACATAATGAGACCCTATCTCAAACAACTACAGAAACAACAGAAGAGAACTTACAGAGCAGTAGATAACATTGTAAAGTTAAAGTCCCCTTTCTTCTTTTGCACGTGTAGATTCATTGTGTGCACATGCATGGAGAAGCCAGAGTTGACATAAAGAACCTCCCTCTACCCTGTTTACTAAGCCAGAGTCTCTTGCTGGAATCTAGGGCTTACTGGTGCTGCTAGCCTGATAGCTGCCTAACTCTGGAGGTCCCCCGTCTCCACCTTGTCAGCACTGGGATTACATGTGGGCAGCTACACCTACACAGCTTTATATGGATGTTGGAGATCCCTACTCTGTTCCTCATGCTAGCATAGCAAGTGCTTTATTCACTGGGCCATTTCTTTAGCCCCTATGCTCTTCTTTCAGTAAGTTTAAATGGGCTCAGAGGTAGCTCAGTCAGTAAATAAAGTGCTTAAGGACTGGAGTTCAATACCCAGAACCCATATAAAACAAATCCAGCTGTGGTGGAGCGTGCTTGTAATACCGGTGCTGAGCAGGCAGAGACAGGTGGATCCCTAGGGCTTTCTTGCCAGTTACCCTAGCCTATTTGGTGAGTA
>LZPO01027372.1:315116-341425 GCA_001675575.1 Neotoma lepida
TGCCTTCTACATGCATGAGCACATGCACCCACACAGACATGAAAATACACATACCCTAAAGTTTAAATGAAATTCGAGCATAATAGGCCACACCCGTAATCTTAGTATTTTGGAAACTTAGTCAGGAGGACTGCTACAATTTTGAGGCCTGTCTGGGTTACGGTATAGTCAGTTGCAGACCAGTCTAGGTGAAAGAATGTGACCCCATCTCCAAAAAATTTAAGGGCTAGAGTTGTAGCTTACTGGTAGAGAGCTTGCATGGAATGTACAAGGATCTGGGTTCAATCCTCAGTACAGTAAAAGTCAATAAAATGAATGGTTGGTATATGGGTGTTGCTTTTGAAAATCCTAAATTAAAAGTTTAAATTAATAAGGGTAGATGGCAGTTGAATAGAATTTTGAAGAAGACATAGAATCAAAGATTTGTCTTAACTGGATATAATGGACTGAGATCTCAGGAGAGGGTAGAGGAATAATGGACAGTTGTCAGGTGAAGGTTCTGAACAAGAAAAGAATGGCTAGACACACAAGGAGAATAGAAAGGCCACCTTATTCCACAGCTGGAAAACAGGAAGTAAACAGTTTGTATGCATATTTATGTATGTGGTGTATGTATGTGTGTACACATGTGGAGTCCAGGTGTTGACATCCAGTGTCTTCATCTGTTTCTCTCCACCTTATATTTTGAGACAGGGTCTCTCACTGAACCTGGAGCTCACTAATTCAGTTAGATTGGCCAGCAAACCTCTGGGGTCTGCCTGTCTCTCTCCCCAGCAAGGGGGTTGCAGATGCATTACCTCTGCACTCATGTTTGTGTTATAGGCTTCACTTATTTTCACAGTAAGACAGGATGTGAGATGGTTAACAGTGGGGGAAAAGATGGTTATGTGAATGAGCAGTCCGGGTGTTGAGTGGTCAGGTTGTATTGAAGAGAGACCTTACCAAGGACAAAGGAGGCTAAAGAAGACTCATTCATTTATACTGTTATACTCTAGAAAGCTTTACCCAACTCAGCCTGACTTGAACACCCCCAGCCCATATTTCTGGTGCCACCTATACTGCTCTATATCTATCATATCTGTCACTCATTATTGTTAGTGTTTGTTAAATTGTTGTTTTTGTCTAATATACGCTGAAGGCAGAGAAGATAATCTGTCTTTCTCATCACTGTGTCCCCTACACTTAGAAGTGCCCCTAAAGCATCATAGACGTTTAACAGGTATTTCTTGATGGGATGGTCTCACAGCTAGTAAAGAATGGAGCAGATACTGGAAACTAATCTCTCAGACTCCAAAGGTCGAGCTCTTAACCCCAACTAGAGACAAGGGAATTAAGAGTATTAACAGGAGAACCATTTGAATGATCTACCATTGGTCCAAATTATTTGGAATGGAACTGCCAACCAAATAAGCAGAAAATTGGAAGAAGTACAGAAGACAGTGAGGCTGGGCTGAAGATGTAGTTTCATGGTACAGTGCTTGTCCAGCATACCCACAGCCCTAGGCACATTCTCCACACTGCAACATACAAAACAAAACAAAAAATGAAGAGTAAGTAATAGTGGGAATTAAGAAGGCAGTGAGTCTAAACTTATGTATATGTGTAGCGGTGTGTTCTTTAATCCCAGTGCTCAAGAGGCAGAGGCAGGTGGACCTTTGTGAGTTTGAGACAAGCCTGGTCTTCATAGAAAGTTCCAGGCCAGCCAGGCTACATAGTGAGATCCTATCACAAAACAAAACAACACTGAGCCTTCGAGAAAAGCATGGTAAGATATTTGAGGTAGAAGTAGCAGTTTAGGAAATAATAAGAGTTTGTATGTGGCACAGAGGAAAATAGGAACCAAGTTAGTTCCAAGGTCCTTAGAGATAAGGAACAGTGGCAGGAAGTGGTTTACTAACAGTGATTTAAAGGGATGTAGGTAGATGTCACTCAGAGGAGGATGAAGGTATAAGACTCTAGAAGCATCAGCAGCAACCGCCTCAGGAACAGTGGAACATTTGAACACTTTTTCCTGGCCTTGTGATATGGGGTGTGGCCAAATGAACTGTCTCTAAGTGTAATATCCCTGAGGGATAGCTGAGTTTCAGTGAACACTAGAAGTTGGAGAAAGATTCCACACAGATGTTGTGATTGTAGTGGAGTTGTTAGCAAAGAAATAGGATTCCAAATGCCAAAATAGAAAAGACTTTCTCCAATGTCTGTTTCTATAAATCAGAATGGAAGTTTTGGAATCCAATTGATGCTAGTGTTGGTTGCTTGAAGAAACGGGATTCCAAAAACTATGGTTCCAATAACTAACTAGAAACAATTTCTTGCTGAGTTGTAGTGACACACACCTTTATTTAATCTCAGCACTTGGGAGGCAAAGGCAGTTGGATCTCAGTGAGTTCGAGGCCAGCCTGGTCTACAAAGCAAGTTCCAGGACAACCAGGACTGTTAACACAGAGAAACCCTGTCTCAAACAAACAAACAAAAGGAACAATTTCTTCAGGATCATTTTCAGTCAAAAACTAATTCTTCTCATTGAGTTGACAACATAGGTTCAGGGCCCCACCCCTACCCCCTACCCCCAGTGGGCCTGAAATGTTCTAGAATTAGATAGTGGTGAATATTCTTAAAAACCCAATGAATTGTACACTTTAAAATGGTGACTATTATATCACAGTAGTTTTTTCATAACTTATTCATTTCTACTTCTTACATGTATGCATGTGACTATACCAGGTAGTACAGCTGGATGTAAGAGGCAACATGGTGAAACTTAATGATGGCTCTAAGATAACCTTTGAAAAATGCTTGATTGCAACGGGTGAGTATTTCTGGAGGTGGCTGTCTTCCCTACTATGGTAGTTCGTTCAAGCTTTAGAGTCTGGCCTTCTATTGAAAAGATATTGCAGCTCATCCTTAGAACTACTGATACCCAGAGTCTCTGGTGTCGATGTCTGGTTAATTTGGGTGTGTAATGTTTTTACCTATTTGCAATTTTTTATAATAAGGTTTATTAAAAATAATCCTCTGAAAAAAAATAATCTTCTGGTAATGACATGAGGAAGCTGCTCCTTTTTCCTCTGTGCATGGTGCTCAGTCTCTGACCTGAAAGATATGTAGCTTTGTGGGTTTATTGCCAATTCTCATCCAAAATCAGGAGAGGAGACAAGCAGCTAATGAGTGAGTGGTGTAAGCATGCTAGCATGTGAGGCTTCCTGAGAAGCTGGAGATACTGTGGCAGGTGGGCATAATAACTAGTTCCAGCACTCAGAAGTCAGGCAGAAGGATCAAAGCAGACTTGATGTTACCTGGGATCCATAGCGAGTTCCAGGCCAGCCTGAGCTACACAGTAAGACCCTCTCAGAAAATTGACAGAGAGAGACAAACACACACCATGGAAAAAGGAACTAAGCTTTCTGGTTTGGCCAGCCATGGAGGCAAGGTCCTCTGAAAGGAGACTCAGATCTGTTTCTTAAAGGAAATTGATAAGAAGCCTGCTGTGAGGCAAGCCATCTTATCTGCTAGTCACTCCAGCCACCACCACCATTGCTGCTGTGATACCAAGCATACTTAGCCACAGTCAAAGCAGAGAGAGCTCTACCTGTAGGGGTTGTTTGGGCTAGCTCCTGCTTGTCAGGCTAAAGGGCTTTCCTATTTCCAGGAGGCACTCCAAGAAGTCTGTCTGCCATCGATAGGGCTGGAGCAGAGGTGAAGAGTAGAACAACACTTTTCAGAAAGGTAATTGCTTTAGTATTTTCTTTGTGTTGTTTTGAAGAGTTAACACGCTTTTGTGTCCCCCAAGTGCTCCCTCCAGTTGGGAGATCCAGGTTCTATATATAGCTTTTCTCTAGACTTGTTATCTAGCTTTGAGCAAGTCACTTCTCCCTGCACCTCCAATACTTCATTCCCTCGAGGGTTCTATGCTTGTAGGAGAAAACTACATTTGGTTTTTATTGCTTGCTATAGTTCTGACTGCCTGTCCGTAGGGGTTTTCTCTTGATATATTTGATCCACCAGAACTCCTTGTGGTCTCTTGGCATTTTTCATTACAAGTGCTTTGTGAAGACTTTGATTCAAAAGGTCAAGTATCCAAATACAAAGAAAAGGAGATTGTTTGCTTCTTAACAGTATGCCTTGCTAGAATTTTCTAGCCACACTTAGAGATACTGGATGAAGTTTATATTGCCTTTTAAATTCTTGATTGTTAGGCTGAATAATTCTTTGTGTGGGAGGCTGTCTTTTGGTTTGTAAGATGCTGGCAGCATCACTGGCTTCTCTCCATTAGAGGCTAGGAGCATCTTGTCCTGACAGCCAACATGTCTCTAGATACTACCACATGTCCACCTTGGACTGGGAAGAACTGCTACCCATGTTGACAACCACTGTTGCTAGAAGGAATGTTACAGTGGAGAAAAAAATTCATATTAATAACATAGAGGCGGCTGGGTGGTGGTGGCGCACGCCTTTAATCCCAGCATTTGGGAGGCAGAGGCAGGTGGATCTCTGTGAGTTCGAGGCCAGCCTGGTCTACAGAGTGAGTGCCAGGAAAGGCGCAAAGCTACACAGAGAAACCCTGTCTTGAAAAACCAAAATAATAATAATAATAATAACATAGAGGCTATAATTGAGCCACTTTGTACAAGATGTTATGTGCAAATGTCTGTTGTAGAAGAGTTAGAGGAAAATATTTCCTTGGATTATTATCTTGTGCCCCTTTTGGAAATCAGTGGACTAAACTGGTATGATCCTGCAGATTGGAGATTTTAGAGCCTTGGAGAAGATCTCACGGGAAGTCAAGTCAATTACAGTTATCGGTGGGGGCTTCCTTGGGAGTGAACTAGCCTGTGCTCTTGGCAGAAAGTGTGAGTATTGAGAACTGTCCTTGATTTTCTTTCTCTAATCATATATCACATGTCTTGGTGCACTGTCACAAATTCCAGAAATATATTTGCCAGGAGGAGTTCAAGGAGTTTGAATAGTGTTTATAGAATGAAGCTTGTTGGCACATGGTTATAATTCTAGCACGGAGGCAGAATCAGGAAGATTCCGAGTTAGATTTTAGACTGGGTTGCATAGTGAGTTCAAGGCTAGCCTGGGGGTATGAAGCAAAACCCTCCCCTATCTCACTCCTCCTCCCAAAAAAAAGAAGTTTATAGAACGAAAAGCTAAGTAGTGAGATCAAGACAAGGATTTCTATCTAATTGAGTTTCTACTGCTGTGATAAACACCATGACCAAAAATTACTTGGGGAGGAAAGGGTTTATTTGGCTTATACTTCCACGTCACTGTTCATTATTGAAGGAAATCAGGACAGGAACTCAAACAGAGCAAGAACCTGGAGGCAGGAGCTGATGCAGAGGCCATGGAAGAGTGCTGCTTACTGGCTTGTTCCCCATGACTTGCTCAGCCTGCCTTCTTATAGTACTCAAGACCACCTGCCCAAGGGTGGTACGTCCATCCCACAGGGTGTTGGGCCCACTCATATCAATTGTTAATCAAAAAATGCTCTACACACTTGCCTACATGCAGTCTGATGGAGGCGTTTTCTCAATTGAGATTCCTCTTCCCAGGTAACTCTAGCTTGTGTCAAGTTGAAAAAAACAAACAAAAACAAACCAATAAGGACAGTCCCCCAGTGTCTAAAATGTTGTCACCTAACTAACTTAACAGCAGTGCTTCCTTTCCTTTCCTGTACCTTCTCTGCCTAAACTGTTTAGAAATCAAATATTTAAAGAAATGGATTATTAAGGTGAAAGGGGCCATGCAAACTAGAGAACTATATGGATCTGTGAATTGTTGAAGTTGTAAAAAGCCAAACACTTCAATCAGAAATGTGATGGTTCCCAGCTACCCAGGTCTGTAGGTTCTGGTTTGAATGTCTCATGGCCACTGTGTTTCTATTTTCAATTATACTTGTTTGTTTGGTGGTGGTGGGGGTGTGATTATAGGGATGCACATGCCTTGGTGCACATGCTATACTCAAGGCATCTTTTCAGGAGGTTGATTCCTACTCAGAGCTTGAAAAGCCCTTATGTGAGTCTCAGATGACCACATGGGTGGGTGTGCACTAAATTCACAGTTGGTAGCTTACTCCAGGGACAGCAGTTCTGACATTTGCTGTCTTTGCCTTTGAATAAACTCAGCCACCAAGGCCCTCTTGCCCTAGTGCCCCACAGGCAGGAGCTGTGGCCTGCTTGGCAGCTTTGCTCTGCATTTAGTCAGGATTGATTGACTCTTCTTTCTCTCCCCGCCTGTCTTCCTGGGATTGGCTCGTGCCTTCTTCTATAACTAGTTCCCTTTCTTCTTCCTAGCTCAAACCTCAGGCATAGAAGTGATTCAGCTCTTCCCTGAGAAAGGAAATATGGGGAAGATCCTTCCTGAATACCTCAGCAACTGGACCATGGAAAAAGTCAAGCGAGGTAGAGACTGTCCATAACTGCCCTTTTTCTTTTGAGAGTAACTAAAGGCAAAGTTAGCTTTTTTGGGAACTCCCTTGACATAATTCCTGACATCTGGCTGAGGAAATGTTTCGCTATTCCTCAGTCAGACAGGGTCACAGGCATTCAGAATCTGAGACACCACATTCCCAGATGTACTAAAGATGGACTGTGTGTGTAGGTTCTTGTGGTTCCTCAAGGCTGCCTGCATGTGAGGATAACTGATTTTCCTATAGGGGAGGCCTCCAGCTGGCTTTCTTACTCTTCAAGGAGGTCCCAGGCTTGTGAGTTCAGTATCTGGTCTCATTTTTCTTTACAGAGGGAGTGAAAGTGATGCCCAATGCAATAGTGCAATCAGTTGGGGTCAGCGGCGGCAAGTTACTCATTAAGCTGAAAGATGGAAGGAAGGTAAGGAGGAAGAGACAGTGTCAGAAGGCTTTCCAGTCCTTCATTCCCATTTCCTTATTCTCATTCATTTTACTTGACATCATTGATTTGTTTTCTTAGCCGCCACCATTAACATTTCCTAATTCTCTGAATTAACCATCCTTTCATCAAAATAGGATGATGAGAACCAGAGTAGACACTTGTGAACTGTTTCCCCTTAGTCTCTTCTTGACTGTACTAGACCTTAGTCCTTGCTAGGGCAATAGATTTCTGTTCAGGTGATATAGAATATGTATGGGGCCGGGGGATTCTTATAAAAGCAGAACTTAAATCTGTTTACTGGAGGTAAGTTAACCCATGATTATTTTTAAAGCTCTAATGTTCTTTTCTTTTATCTTTGTTTTGGACAGTGTTGGGAATTGAACCCAGGTCCCTGTGCATGCTACACAAGCATTCTACCACTGAGCTACACCCCAGCCCCTTGATAGAAAAAGCCTGAGTTATTGGATTCCTGAGGACATTAACTTTTTGAAAGTCTGATTCTTAATGATGTGATATAAAGTTGAGCATCAGTGAAAACTGGTGATCAACTAAATTACTTTTTTCCTCTCAGGTAGAAACTGACCATATAGTGGCAGCTGTGGGCCTAGAGCCCAATGTTGAGTTGGCCAAGACTGGTGGACTGGAAATAGACTCAGATTTTGGTGGCTTCCGGGTAAATGCAGAGCTGCAAGCACGTTCTAACATCTGGGTGGTAAGTATGCTACAGCACAACCCATTCATTGCTCCCAGCCTGTGGGTGAGTCTGGCTGTGTGCCAAAGCTCAGGAGGTATGAGTAGTTCACTCCTGTAAACTCAACACTTTGGAGGCATAGGCAGGAGGATCACCACAAGTTCAAGGCCATCCTGGACTTCAGAATAAGACCCAATCTCAAAAGGAAGGAAGAAAGGTAAGCAAGCAAGGAAACCCAGCTCATTAATAGCTTAACCACATAGAGTCAAAATGTTTGGTGACCAAAGGAGAAACACTAGAAACCTGTTAAGTACTTGAATTAGAAGAGCACGTATGACACCATCTGCAAGCTATGGGACAGTGAAAAGAGCAATGTTTATGGCTATAGGACCAAAAATCTTCTAATTCTGTTAACAGTACTTGGTGGGCATGTGCACAGCTCTCAGACATACCTCCTGTTCCCATAGCTCAAACACAAGTCCAGAGAATGCAGGATGAAGTAGTTTTCTAATGTGTTCCCTGGAAAGGAAAGTGACTGTTTTCATTTTCCTTGAGTCCTTCCTATTTTCAGCTATTTTTAAAACCTATTATGACAAAACCATGACTTTAATATGTAGGAACTATGAGGTAATTTCCCCATTGCTAGAACATTGCAATGTATTGTGTTTGGTTATGGATTCTGTAACTAAGGCCATAGGTGCTGTGAAGGGGTATTTTCCTCCTTCGAAGTCTCAAAGTCTGGGTTTTTTTTTCTTGGCCTATTGTACCATGTATTCAATGCAGAAAACACAGACAAGAAGGAGGAAAGGGGGCCAGTCACCTGTAGCAACGAGGAATGTTTTAGTTATTTCCTTCCCTTTGTTTTCTTGAACATAAAGGTTTTTTTCCCCCTTCATTTTATGTGGTTGTGGTGAGCCTACTATATATAAACATTTGTATTCTGCTACATCTCACTTAACATTATAAAAGTAAGCATTTCCTTGTTGCTTCAGACTCTGTAAACAGTTTAATGATTACATAATATCCCATTAAATAGACTTCATAGTTTACTTTGCTGTTGTTCACTTATTGGATTTTTAGGTTGCTTTGGGGGAGTCTGAATAGCTGTAAAAATGAACAAGCGCGAGAGAACTCAAATACCACATCCTGCATGAAGCTAGCCCTGTTCACCCCTAGCTGATGGTTCTCTGAAACATTTAGCTTGTTGAATCTATGCCTCTTCTAGGGTACAGTACTTGTTTACATTGCCCTGTAGTTAGGAATACTGCATCTTTCTTGTTCTACACTAGTTTCTACACTCCCCATAAGAAAGGCTTGTGTTGCTTTTATCTCACCAGCCCATATACAGAAAAAGCTTTTTGACATCATAAATACTCCATGAAAACGAGCTGAGTGACTATTGAATGATAAAAAAAAACAAAATAAAAAAAGCCACTTACCTTAGAAAAGATGAAAACTGGTTTCCACATAGAGAAGAGAATATTCTGAGTTGAGTATGGTGGTAAAGGTTGATGATGGCAGCACTAGGGAGACTGAGACAGGAGAATCATTAGTTTGAGGCCAGCCTGGGCTATATAGAGAAAGACCCTAACTCCAAAATAATGAAAAAACTTCTTCAGTGCTCCATTGTTAAGTAGCCTGTCTGCTAGAACAAAATGGGCAGAAACAGGCATGCATAAACTCAAGCAAAGAAGATTTAGGATAGTTTATGGAAGTATAGTGTCTTAGGGTTTCTGTTTCTGTAAAGAGACTCCATAACCATGGCACTCTTATAAAAGAAAATATTTAATTGTGGTGGCTTAAATTCTACATCTTGATCCAAAGGCAACAGGAAGTGAACTGTCAGGGCATGAATTGAGCATATATGAGACCTCAAAGCCCACCTCCACAGTGACACACATTTCCTCCAACAAGACCACACCTCTTAATAGTGCTACTCCCTTTGGGGCCCATTTTGTTTTAAACCACCACCTATAGATAGAACAATTTCTTTAAAAATGGAATCTCACTTGATTAGGAATGATTGTAGCTTGTAAGTGGAAAACATTAGTTAACATTGCTAGGGTCTTTTGAGGCCCAGAGTTTATATTCTGCTTTTAACTTTTTTTTTCAATGTATTGTTCCATAATGTATTTGTTTCCAAAGGCAGGAGATGCTGCATGCTTCTATGATATAAAGTTGGGTCGAAGGCGAGTAGAACATCATGATCATGCTGTTGTGAGTGGAAGACTGGCTGGAGAAAATATGACTGGAGCTGCTAAGCCCTACTGGCATCAGTCAATGTTCTGGTAATAGTTCTGTGCCTTGGGGATACAACTGCTTATAACTTTGTATTAATGAGCTCAAAATACAGAGGTTTTTATTTGGTTTATGATTTGGCTTCTTTGTAGTCAATATACCTTTTTTTATGTGCTCTACCACCCAGCTACATCCCCATACCTTTCTATAGAAGGGAAAAAGTTGCACCCCATGTCCATACCTACCCTGTTTGATGTGCATAAAATGGATAGAAATTGTACCAATGCTTCTGGAAAAGTAAGAGTTCAAGTTGTAGTGGTTGGTACAAAAGTATAGCGTTTAGAATGGACACTGTATATTTTAATTTTTCTTTACTAGTATCACTAATGATTCCAACATACTGGGAAAACCATAGCCCACTCATGTGTAACCTAGCAATTTGCTGGAAATGGTGGCATATGCATTTAATCCCAGCACTTGGGAAACAGAAGCAGGCAAATTTCTGTGAGTTCAAGGCCAACCTGATCTGCATAGTAAGTTCTAGGCTACCTGGGCCTACATAGTGAGACCCTATTTTAATAATCTAACAAAAAAAGATCAGCAGTTCACAGTCCTATAAGACAGTTAGTTGAATTTAAGAAGGTTCGAATGGGCTGGGATCCAACACACTACTCTGGCCTCCATGGGCAACAGGCATGCATGTGACATACAGACAACATATATATAGGCAAAACACCCATACACACCAGAAAACAAAAACAAAGCAGAACCACCTTGTCTCTAAAAAGGAAGAAGAGAAAGAGGGAGGGTGATTTATTGATTGATTGAATAGTGGTAATTAGTACTGAACATTCTCAAGTCCTCAGGGCTGGCCCTATTTAGTACACTTTGATCTGGATTGATTTGAATCGGAAGATAAGGTTAGCTGGAACTGTGCCTGACTAGAATCCCACCTACTAAAGAGCTGAGGCAGAAAGACCTCAAGTTTGAGGGAAGTCTGGAACAATCTAGCAAGATCCTGGCTCAGGTTTTAAAGGGATAGGAGTATAGCTTAGTGGTAGAGCACTTAGCATAGACAGGGTCCTAGGTCCAACGTCCAGCACTCTAAAAAAATGGAAATGTGGAATACAGAAAGAAAAACTTGAAGATTTCGGAAGACTAAGTTGATGTTGGAGATAATTCACAGCTAATAGAAATACCTTTTAGGACAGTCACAGTTTTATGAGTGAGTGTAACATAAATTTCTAGGTCAGCACATACAACAGTTAGGAAAAATGGGTCTATACAGTTATCAGTTAAGGCCTAGGTACAGATCCTAATGATTTGTTGTTATTCTTCCCTGAGGATATAATTTAATGATCTATTGTGACAAAGAAGATAAAATGTGTACTAGCAGAAGGAGTATCTTAGAGTTATTACCCCGAACCATAATAACGGTGTGTCTGTCCCTCGGATAGTCTATGGAGTGCCTGGAATATTAAGAAAGGTGTATGTAGCCAGGCGGTGGTGGCACACACCTTTAATCCCAGCACTTGGGAGGCAGAGGCAGGCGGATCTCTGTGAGTTTGAGGCTAGCCTGGGCTACCGAGTGAGTTCCAGGACAGCCAGGGCTCCACAGAGAAATCCTATATTGAGAGGGAAAAAAAGAAAAGAAAGATGTAGGTAGTAATGGGGTGCAGTGAGATGGCTCAGCAAGTAAAAAGTTATTTGTTGCCAAGCTTGACCTTGATTGACTTCCTGGGATCTATATAATAAAGAGAACCCACTCCCACAAGTTGTTTTCTGACTTCCACATGCACCATAACACATGCATGTACCCATTCATGCACATACAAGAAAGAAAGCATTCCAGGTGAAGGCCAGGGGTGGTACTATTAGGTTAATGAAACTCTAGTCATTAAATTCCAAATTTCACCCAATAGGGACACATTTTAAAGCTTCAAAAAGGCAGTTTTAATGTGAATCAAAGAAAATTAGATGGGCAGTGGTGGCACACACCTTTAATCCCAGCACTCAGGAGGCAGAGACAGGCGGATTTCTGTGAGTTCAAGGCCAGCCTTGTCTACAGAACAAGTTCCAGGTCTACAGAACAAGTTCCAGGACAGCCAAGGCCACACAAAGAAACCCTGTCTTGAAAGAAAAAGAAAAAGAAAAGAAAATTGGAGAGGATCAAAAGTAGGGAACCTGGGCCTGGTATGGTGATTGATGCCTATAATCCCAGCACTCAGGAGACAGAGGCAGGCAGATCTCTATGAATTCAAGGCCAGCCTGGTCTACAGAGTAAGTTCCAGGACAGCCAAGACTACACAGAGAAAGCGTGTCTCAAAAACAAACAAAAAGATGGGAACCTATCCCACCCCAAATGTTGTATGGGATAAGACATAATAAAATCATCCCTGGAGGGGGAATGCTGTTTGAGGTAATCCTGCTCCCTCACGCTTGTCCTCAGATGTCCTAGTGACAGTAAATCTGTTTGGCATTCCTCCTATAAATCCCGAGTTATTTGACTGAGCTACTATGCTATTCCTTATGGTCTTTTGACAAATTGTCCTCTTGTCTTTCCTTCCATAGGAGTGATTTGGGTCCTGATGTTGGCTATGAAGCTATTGGTCTTGTGGACAGTAGTTTGCCCACAGTCGGTGTTTTTGCAAAAGCAACTGCACAAGACAACCCAAAATCTGCCACAGAGCAGTCAGGTAAGGAAGTCCAACCACTTGTCTAGGAAGAATGTTAAAAAAAGCAGTGTATCTCTGTTCTCCTGAACAAGTTGATTCTGTATGGGCCAGATGGAGCTGGCCTTCAAAACCTCTATATTGAGCTTTAAAAGTAACCAAACCCACTGGATGGTGGTGGCACACGCCTTTAATCCCATCATGCAGGAGGCACAGGCAGGGGATCTCTGTGAGTTCAAGGCCAGCCTGGTCTACATAGTGAGTTCCAGGACAGTCCAGACAGTTTCACAGAGAAACCCTGTCTCGGGGACAAAAAAAAATGGTGACCAAACCCAGACTTGCCATTCTTTGATGCTCTGAGATCCTGGTCAAAGCAGACTCAGATATTATAGGTATGCATCCTAGACAGTGGGCAGCAGCCTGCTCGGTGACTCCAGTTTGTCTCTTGGGGCTGATAAAATCTAAGTGATGAAGCAAACCTCCTAAATATTTTAGGGATTCTTTTCTTTATATTGCTTGCTTCATAACAATCTCAAAAACCAGTTGTGAGAACCTCTTAGGGCCGGGTGTCTTCCCTGGACCCCAGGAAGTAAAGAATTGGGCTAAGGAGTTCTTAAACTGACTCTAATTCCAGTTGTCAGATCTGGATGCCAGGTTTGCTTCAGATGGGAGGCGCACTACTCTTTGAATGGGCTTTCCTCCTACATGTATCTCTTTCATTAGCTCCTTGGCCTTATTCCATGACCTTGGCTTACGTTATTTTTGTTTGTTTGTTTGTTTTTCAAGACAGGGTTTCTCTGTGTAGCTTTGCACCTTTCCTGGAACTTACTCGGTAGCCCAGGCTGGCCTCGAACTCACAGACATCCGCCTGCCTCTGCCTCCCGAGTGCTGGGATTAAAGGCGTGCACCACCACCGCCTGGCTGGCTTACGTTATTTAACCATCTTTTTTTGCTGGATGTTTCATGGGCAAGTTAATTTTTAAGGAGAAAGCAAGATATTATCTGTAATTTCAAGGTCAGCATGATCCATACAAGACCCTGTCTCAGAAAAGAAAAAACAACCCCGAATTCTATGGTTTATTTTACTGCAAACAATTTTCATGTAAACAGCTATATGTGGCAAGTAGCTACTGTCCTGGATCATTGTCCTAGTTTACTTTCTATTTCTGTGATAAAGACCATGACCAAATGCCACTTGTGAAGGGACAGGTTGATTTGGCTTAAATGTCCTGATCACAGTCCATGACTTAGTGATGCCAACACAGAAACTCAAGCAGGGCAGGAAGTAAAGCAGAGACCATAGAGAAACAATGTTTATGGGCTTAACCCATGGCTTGGTTAGCTTGCTTATAAAAGGAAGGACCACCAGCCAGGGAGTGCTAACCCCAACATTTGCTGTGGGCTGGGCCCACCCATATCAATCATTAATCAGGAAAGTGCCCCACAGACTTGCCTACAGGCCAATCTGATGGAGGCAGATCCTGAACTGATGTTCTTCTGTCTTCCCAAATGACTCTAGTGTGTATCGAATTGACAAAGCAAACTAACCAGTACAATCATGAATGCTTCTGAGAGGACAAGTGCAAACCCTTTATAGTTTGGAAAGATCTAGATATCTGGTAAGGTCTGTAGTATAAAATGTAAATGAAGTAGTAAAGTAGAAAAGTATAAGGTCAGGTTCAGCAGTGCCCAGGAGGTGGCAAGAAAAAACTTCGCTTGGCCTTTGTTATTTGAAAGTGGCTAGGGAATATGCTGAGGAATATTAGAAAACAAACTATCTAGAAGCAGCTTTAAGCCAGTTTCAAAAGAAACTTTCCAGGCTGGGGAAATAGCTCAGTTGGTAAAAGTGCTTGCCTTGCAAATATGAGGACCTGAGTTCAATCCCCAGAAATCACATTTTAAAAGGTAATTCCAGTACTAGGGATGCAGAAACAGGTTTGCTGGGGCTTGCTGGCCAGCCAGCCTAGCCTGTTGAGTTCCAGGCCATTGAGAAAGACCCTGTCTCAAAGAAAAATTCTGAGGAATGACACCCAAGGTTGTCACATACACATACACATGTACCTACATACACATACAAAGACACTTGCCTTCTAGAATTTTCCAAGATCAAAATAACTGAACTTTGGGTTTTGTATTTGTTTGTGGGATTGGCCACAGGAACCAGTATCCGCTCAGAGAGTGAGACAGAGTCAGAAGCCTCTGAAATCCCAATTCCTCCCAGTACCCCTGCAGTCCCACAGGCCCCTGTTGAAGGGGAGGACTACGGCAAAGGTGTCATCTTCTACCTCAGGGACAAAGTAGTCGTGGGGATTGTGCTATGGAACGTCTTTAACCGAATGCCAATCGCAAGGAAGGTAGGTGCCTTTCAGAGCCCTTAGAAGATGGGAAGTGGGGCTTGAAAAACATTCCTGTGACTTCACCAGGTGCCCTGAGATACATTGTCCACCAAGGTCAGAGTGTACTTAAGCAAAACAAAGGCATAACCTTGGCTCAGAAACATTTCTTTTCGACTTGAGACTTGGCTGGGTGGCCTGAGAGTTGTCAAGCTGCTCATTTGGGGTTAGTAGAAAGTTGTTCCCACAATCCCTTCCCAGTGTGTAACTGGAGACTAGCCCAGGCAGCCCCATTGTGTGGGCCAGGGCTGGGTGCACATGGAATGAGTTAAGAACCTATTGTTACTCTACCCCCTCAGATCATTAAGGACGGTGAGCAGCATGAAGATCTCAATGAAGTAGCCAAACTCTTCAACATTCACGAAGATTGAAGACCTATCATGGAATACACATGCACTTTTCCATCCCTGACGGGGTTGGGGGGGGGTAAAAGAACAGTTTTTTATTTAGCAGATTTTATGTAGGAGCAGGAATCGAACAAGCCTCTGTGAATATTTTCATCTATATAGATGCACATCACAAATTAAAATCTGATTCTTTTAAATTCAGTTGTGTTATTTTAATGGGGGTAGGTAGATAAAGGAGGCAATGTGTGTATATCAGCAGGCCAACTGCAGCTACTACCAAAGTGTGTGATTCTTCTCAGCCATGTATTCAGCATCCACATTAAACTCCTGTCAACAATCTGTAATCTGGGCCCGCCATACCTCTCAGCTCACAGCTCCGATCTTAATTCATGTGTGGGGGTGTTTTGCCTGCACATGTATCTGTGTAGCACTTGTATGCCTAGTGCCCATGGAGGTCAGAAATGAGCAGTAGATCCCCTCACACTGGACTTACTTCCTGTTATGAGCCTCCATATGGGTGCTGGGAATTGAACACTGGTCCTCTCCTCTACAAGAACAACCAGTGCACTTAACCACTGAACCATCTCTCCAGTCCCATAAGGGAAGATTGGGTTTCTGGGATAGGGTCTCACTGTAGTTTTTCTGGCCTGGAATTTGCTATGGTGTTAGCTCCATGATCTGCCTACCTCTGTTTCCCAAGTGCTGGCATTAAAGGTGCTTACTCCCATGCCTCGCCTGACCTAATTCTTTTGTAGGCAAGTTCACTATTTCTATGAAGGCTTTCTTGACCCAACCCTATTTATGTCTCACTAACTGACCTGTGGCTTCCTGCAAGCAGGCACCAAAAACATGAAGGTCTTGCTCATGGTCGTATATGCAGAAGCAAAAGAGCTCTGGTTCATAATAGGTGCTTAATAAATTAGCATTGAATGAGCGAGCAAATAAACAGAATAAACTCAGCTTTACGTTGAACAACTAGCTGCTCCAGAATTGAATTGGTCCTATAGGGGACCAATACACACACACACACACACACACACACACACACATATATATCAATATATATCCTAGATTGAAGGGTTTAGAAGCTAATTGTGATGATGATGGCACATGCCTAAAATCTTAGCACTCAGGAGGCTGAGGCAAGAGGGTTGCTACAAGGCCAAACCTGGGCCAAGAAAGAAAAAAAGGGACTGGAGAGATGGGTCAGTGGTTAAGGGCAATGGCTGCTCTCCCAGAGGACCTGGGTTTGATTTCCAGAACCACATGGAGGCTCACAACAGGATGGAACTCTAGTCTCAGGAAATCTGACATCTCTTCTGGCCTCCGTGGACACCAGGCACTCAAGTGGTGCACAGACATTATTGGAGGCAGAACACCTATACACA
This sequence comes from Neotoma lepida, assembly GCA_001675575.1. NCBI lineage: Eukaryota > Metazoa > Chordata > Mammalia > Rodentia > Cricetidae > Neotoma > Neotoma lepida. The sequence continues at coordinate 331,700 of LZPO01027372.1, forward strand.
CAGAAAAAGTTAAAAATGAATTTTAAAGTGCTTCATAAGTCAATTAAGATTTTTTGGCATTTTAAAGTACTTAACCTCATGTATATGTGTTACATTCTAAGCAAGTAGTCTACAACTGCTCTACATCCTGTCCCCCTTTTGCATTTATTTCAAAACAGTCTTATGAAGTTGCTCAGGGTGACCTTGAACCCACTCTGTATTCATAGCAGGCCTTGAACTTGTAATCCTCCTGCCTTAGCCTCCTCAGTAGCTGTGATTACAGGACTATACCACAAGGCCCAACTAAATTATATAACTGTTAAAGTTGAATCTCATTTTCCTAATGGTAGCCTAGTGGTAGAATGTGTGCTTAGCATATAGGCAGAATTGTGTTTAATCCTCAGCATCAAAAGTAAATAAATAAGTAAAAATTTAAAGTAAAATCGATTTCCACCAAGAGAAGATTGTTTAACTACTTCTAAGTGTCCTCTGCATCAGCTCAATGGTAGAGCACTTGTGTAGCATGTGTAAGGCCCCAGGTTCTATCCTCAGCACCACAAAATTGAGAATGAGTTATGAATATTTCTGTAAACAGAAAATTTCTGCCTGCATGATTTTTTAAAAACTAAAAGTTAAAGGAAGTTTACAGTTGGTTTCCCTTCTGAATACCAGAACAGTCCATGTTTTGACTGCAAGAATTGTCTGCACCAGGACAGATTCTTATTATGTGGGAACAGTTTAGTGAACTATGATCCCATGCATGACATACCCAACTCATATGTAGAAACTTCTTTGGTATCCTCTGAAATAGAAATCACTATGCAGTAATAACTGCTACTTACATAGATGAGGGTAGGCCATTTCAAGTCATTTTAAAACATCACATTTTCTCAGGAGGCAGAGGCAAACAGATCTCAGTGGGTTAGAGGCCAGCATGCAAGATGCATGGCAGCCAGGGCCACGTAGTGAGACCTGTCTTGAAAAATCAGATTTTGATTTGTTTTTATGACATTTACAGTTCAGTTTCATTCTCTGGCAGCTGTTGTCTTTACATCACTGTAATGCAGAGAACTAAATATTAAGTGACCTATCCATCTAATCAATGTTCATTGCCTTCTATGAGCTAAGTAGAGGCCATAATTCGAAAATGCATTAACATGACTATGGCTGGGCACGATGGCACATGGTTTTAATCCCAGTACTCAGAGGCAGTTTTGAGGCCAGTTTGGTCTTCATAGCAAGTTCTACATCAACCAATCAAAAATTACAGTGGGGCTGGGGTGATAATTCAGTTGTTCACAAGCAGCAAGCCTGAGGACCTGGACCCCCAGAACCCATGTAAATGCTAGGTAGCTATAGCAATAACTCCAGTGATCTTGAGGTGGTGGCACAATTTCTGGAGCGAATTAGCTAATTGATTAGCTGTATTAGCGAGCTCTGGGTTCATCTGAGAGCTTGCCCCATTGAATAAGATAGAGATAGATTGAGGACAATTCCTGACTTTAGCCCTTAACCTCCACATGCATGCTCATACACAGGCACACCCACCCACATGTGTATACTCACATATATGCAAATATGAGTACATACAAATATCAAATACACTTAATCAAGGAGCTGTGCATTATGGTGCACACCTTTAATCCCAGCACTCAGGAGGCAGAAGCAGGCAGTTTGAAGGCAGCCTGCTCTAAATGCTGAGATCCAGGCCAGGGAAGGTGAGATGCTACACAGTGAGATTCTATCTCAAAATGAAAGAAAAAAAAATGAAGTGTCTGTTTGTCATCAACATATCAATTCCAAAGTATCAGAATAGTCCATGATCTCAGCTCACCCTTCCAGTCTACATACATCCTGTCTCATGACTTTTTTTTTTTTTGAGACAGACCCTGGCTGCCTTGGGACTCTTTGTAGACGAGGCTGAACTCAAACTCTGAGATTTGCCTACCTCTGCCTCCCACGTGCTGGGAGTAAATTATGTTCCACCATCCCTGGCCTTTCTCATAACTTTTAATATACACACACGTGCATACAAACACACACGTACACACATCTGATTTATTATACATTCTAAACTTTGCTTCACCCCTTTCACACATGAAATGCCATACCCCTTCCCTTTCACTGCCTGTTCATCTTTCAACCCAAATTAAGCCCTGCCTTAGACTAGTTAGTGTCCGTGTATGATTTCTCTTAGCTCTGAGTTCCAACTGTAATTATTACCTTAATCTTTATTGTTATTTTACCTTTTGAAAATTCTCTTTTTTTGAGACAAGGTTTCTCTGTGTAGCTCTGGCTATCCTAGAACTCTCTGTAGACCAGGCTGGCCTCGAACTCACAGAGATCCACCTGCCTCTGCCTCCCGAGTGCTGGGATTAAAGGTATACCCACCACCTGGCTCAAAACTTCTTATTATACTTATTTATTGTGCATATAGCATGCTATGGTTTATGTTTGAGGTCAGAAAACAACTTGCAAGAGTCAGTTCTCCAGCACGTGAGTCCCGGGAATCAAACTCAGATTGCCAGGCTTGACAGCAAGCACTTTGACTTCCTGAACTCTCTCACTTGCTCTGTTCTTTGAATTTTTATTAGTTCTTGGCTAACATGTTTTATGCATGTTAATATGGTTTAATGTGGCTTTTACATGCATGCAATGGCATACACTGATCAAATCAAAATCCCTTTCTCCACTCCCACATTTCCCAGCTTTCACTAATCATTATTCTACTTTCAGCCAATTATTTCTAGCTTCCTTCCATCTATGATATAGAACATAGCCAAGTGTGGTGGTGCACATCCTTAATCCCAGCACTTGGAAGGCAGAGGCAGGTGGATCTTGAGTTTGAGGCCAGTCTGGTCTACATATTAAGTTCCAGGACAGCCAGGGCTATGTAATAAGATCTTGTCTCAAAAAACCAAAAGAGGAGCTTAGAGAAATGGCTCAGTGGTTAAGAGCACTGTCTGCTCTTCTAGATTCAATTCCCAGCACCCACATGGCAGCTCACAACTGTCTGTAATTCCAGCTCCAGGGGATTTGACACCCTCACACATACAGACATATACAGGCAAAACACAAATGCACATATGATTAAAAAAAAACTCAAAAGGAAAAAAAGAGAAATACAACAAAAGTCTTTCAAATTTTCTTAAATTTAAATTAATTTTTACAGCTGATACATCACAAAAATTATGAATTGTGATGTTTTGATTTTGGTTTATGTATATACATTGCATAATTTTCAAGTCAGGGTATAGATATTCCTTTCCCCAGCCCCCATGCTAGATATGGAGCCAAGTCTCAGCTGCCGTTGATCTATACTCTCAACCCATAGCTACTGGTCTTTATGTCATTCTAAATGAATTGCAAGCTATCTCAGAGCGCACACTGTCGCCCTCCACCACAAGAAGTTGACCACATGCTATATCCCTGAAAAACCAGGCAGAGTGCTGAAAGAGCCTTCCCTTGGTTGATTGAATGATATTAGGTAACAGGTTTGGCTGTAAAGTGAGCCTCTTACAGGCTCTGATCTCTGTAATTCAGATTGTTTACAAAAAGATGTTCAAACCCCCATCACGTCACCCACTGCCATAAGTTGCCACTTACCCAGGATACATTTAATCAGCCTAGGCCATGGAAGATCACAGAGTCTGCTTTCTGACTTCACAGAAAAGCAGTACCAGTTGAGGTTTAGCCTCAAGTAGCAGCTCTGTCATTAGCAGGGCCATACCACAATGCAGGACAGGGCAAGACACGCCCTGGGATGAACAGTCAGAGCTTTGCCAGAACACCAAGTATTTGGAGCCCACCCTCTTGACTTCAACTCTTCCTTTTGCCATTTTCCAAATGCTATCAGATGGTACCTTGGCACCTCTTAATGCTGATCCTAGCCTTTGCTTGGCTACTCCTAAGGCATGACACGAGATGTCCCAATATTTTAAGACTGGCAAGATGTAACTAAGAGGAGGTTCACTTGATTGGAAAGGGGTCAGATTAAGCCTCTGTGTGAAGGATGAGATCAACACATGTGGTTTATTTTTTTTTATTTTTTTGTTCTAATCAACAAGGTCTGTTTTGGAGACCAGAGACTTAGGACAGAAAGGGATGGGGTGGGAACACACAGTGACCTACTGCAGGCTGCTTCCTTGAAGGAAAACCAGCAGCTTCTCTAGAGACCCATTTATACAAAGGAACTCTCCCTTCCCTTCCACGGCTACCTCTTCCCTTTCCCGCTCCTCTCAAATTTGGCTGCTGCAATAGCCCTTCTGTCCCTTTTCACTGACTCCACCTAAAACGGAGTACCCTTGCTGTCCCGGAGATTGTTGGGATTCCATCCCAATACCTCCACTCTCTGGGCAAAAGCAAAGTCCTGCTGGAACCAGAGTAGAAGTAGGTCTACCTCTGGCTTTGTTCATATCAGGGAATTTCTGGTGGGCACAGACACATATATACACAGTACCACACACAGATATACACAACCCAAGCCAGAAATGACGTCTCGCTGCCTGGCTGGTTCTACATATGGGTGTGACTGGGTCATAGTACAGGGAGGGTCTAAATACTTAGATACTTGACTGCCAAACTCTAGTTGTAAACCAGAGATCATCTCAAAACAGACAGTTTGAGAAGGAAAAGTACCCCTGACACCCGGAAGCTGGCTTGTTACTGTCAGGAAGGCCTTGTTCTGGCTAGCAACTGACGTGACATTCGTAGATCCAAGTATTCTTTTGAACATGAAGTCACAGGACATTGGCATTACCCAGGGTTCTGTGTGACCATGATGAATCTAGTCAAAAGACTGACCAAAATTCGGGCAGCGGTGGCACACACCTTTAATCTCAGCACTCTGGAGGCAGACACAGGCAGATCTCTATGAGTTCTAGGCCAGCCTAGTCTGCAAAGTGCATTCTGGGACAGCTGAAGCTACACAGAGAAGCCCTGTCTTGAAAACAAAACAATAACAAAGAACCAAATACCCCCCTAGCCTGGGTAATCAGAGTGTCTGTTCCTTTTGTTACCAATCTTAGCTTTAGCTCTCGTCTGCCCTCCTAGTGAATATAATATTTGTTAAGCAAGCCAACCCAGGCTGGGCGAGGTGTTGTACACCCTTAACCTCAGCACTTGGGAAGCAGAGGCAGATGAATCTATCGAGTTTGAGGCCGGCCTGGTCTACTAGTGAGTTCCATGACAAACCAGGGCTACTAATGAGACTGTCTCAAATAAAAAAAAGAAAAAAATCAGTCAATAGAACCAAACCTAATCATGGGATGTGTCCCAGTTCCTGACAGCAGCTAGTCCAGAGCAAAGCCCAGCTTCCTTAACCAAGGTCTTTTCTAGCCCTTGGCATACCCTCCTCTGAGCCTCTCCAGGGCTTCCATGGTGGGCCACCTTCCTTGCTGCAGTGAGCGATAAATATAACCCATTCCACTATGAGGGTGTTCTCTTGGGCTTTCGCTAGAAAACGCCGACAATTTGAGGACAAAAAGCCAACTTCTCAGCAGGCCAGAGACCCAGAGGAATTTTGCCTAGTCTTGCCCCTTCTTAATCACCTGACATAGTCCCCCAGGAGCCTTCAAGGTCTGCATCTCAGCTAAGGAAAGCTCAGGAGTCACATCTCTAGGCAGGTTCCATCTAGAGTGTCTTGACATTGGCAGCACTGCCCACAGATACTGATGGGAGCAGTGAACATGGTGTTGAATTTGGCAATATCTGCAGAAAGGTATTCCCTTGTGTGACATTTGTTCAACCTTTTCTGACAACTGCTGCATATCATGGTACTATGTTAGTCCTGGAGATAAGGACATGAGTCATATATAGGCCCTGCCTTCAGTGGCTTTATAACCTGGTGGCAGACATGAACAAGCCAAGTGCTGGGAGTATGCTGTGTGAATGTCAAATGGGACTTCATTGCGTCTCACGTGGCTTTATTGTCCTGCTTCTACTCCACTGACTAAACCATTTTTGTTTGCATCTGCTCTTGTCATTCCCTATGAACAAAACATGGAGTAAACTATGCTTAATGGAAGACAGAGTCTAAAGTCCTTTTGTTCAGTGTGCTTACACATCTCTCTTCCCTTTCCTTCAGGCCTTCCATTTTCTTGCTTTCCTCCTGAAGCCTGGCCATTCTTCCTGCCACCTCACATGGGTTTACCTTCTCATTGTGTTTCTTCCTCTGATTGCAGTAGGTACTTTCTGTCTGTATGTTTTCTGCTGAGGTAGTGGAGCACAGTGAAAAGAGTATGAGTGTCTGTTCTGTTAGGCACGACTTGCATGGCCTTGGGTGACCACTCTCCTAGGCACTGGACTTCCCATAAATAATGTGAATGTAACAGGCTAGATCATCTGTCACCTTTGCCCTAACATCCTATGGATAAAAAAAGTCTCTTCGTGTCTTATCTGTCCGTGGTCTCCATCACTTGTCCTTCCTGAAGCCTGCAGCAGATGCTAAGAGAACCTGCCTTCCCCACCATGACTCTGCTCCCGCTTTGACTGAACTAGACTTACAGGTTTGTTGTTTTGTTTCAGAGACAGGGTCTCATTATGGCCTAGAACCGACTACTTAGATGAGGCTGGCCTTGAACTCATGGTGATCCTCTTGCCTCAGCATCCTGAGTGGTAGCATCATTGGCATAGGCATACATCCCCACACCTGGTTTTTAATCTTATTTTCAGATTATGGCTTTTGAGTCTTTTTTAACCCAGCAAGTTACATCTGGCCCTGGAAGCCCTAGAAATTGCATCCTGTCTGATTTTCCCTCTATGGAGATCCTGACAGCTTCAAACCTAGTCTCTGTGAAATATGACATCCTTTTAGCCCCTAAAGTAATGTTTGGCTTCAAACCCAGAAACCCCCCCCAAGAAAGCTGAGTGTAATTCCTCTCAGGCATGACATTGTACACACATTCCCACCCAGCCATTTAAGAGCTCCAGTCCCCAGCAAACACCTTACACAGATGGTCGGTAGAAAGCTACCATAACCCAAGCTGATTCTCAATTTGATGTGAATATACCATTTCAGAAAACCTCCCCCATGCCATATAAGCCCAAAGCCTTGCCCTTACACCACCCTCTTGCTGTGTGTCCATGGCCGTTTCCACACTGACTATGGCCTTGGCAACACCATGCCCTGAAGTACAACGTGAGCCAGGAAGCTTGTAAACTTCTGTACTGAGCTGTTAACCATGCACATGCGCAAAAGGAAACTGTGTGCAGGGGAGGGGGTGTACAACCTAGTCCTGCCGTGATGTGCTAGTAAGAAATCATGTTTTAAGGATCATGCCCCTTGGGGCTGGAGAGATGGCTCAGTGTTAAGAGCACTCGTGGCTCCTGTAGACTGGGGTTCCATTCCCAGCACCCACATGGCTGTTCTCAGCCATCCTATGTGTAAAATAAATGAAATATTTAATTAAAAAATGATCATGCCCTTCAAGAAGGAAAGGACAGCTTTTGTGTTTCAGCTATCAGAGGTCCAGCTTGAAGCTGTCATTCTCTCCACACACACGCACCACCCTACCTGTGCCTGAGGACTTCAGCTACCTTGTTGAAATAATATTCCAAGCAACAGATGTGGGATTCTGGCTTCCACCCAGTAAGATAGGCCAATTTTCCTAACCTTCCACTATCCTCATATAGTAGTACAAAAGGATGTGGTGAAAACCACCTCAAAGTCGCCTCCACCCCAACCTGAACCTGTCCAGTACCAGGTTCCAGAAGGAACAACCAAGGTGACACATCAGACAATCATCTTGACATGATAAATGGGCCCGGGACAGTTCAAAGCTCAGAGCACTCCAAACTGGTCCCCTTGATGACATAAGCTTTTTTGGGGCCACCCTTACCCCAGCAAGCTACATTCAATGGTGCAGGGGGTTCCAATAAGACCTCAGCTTTCAGGAGAATTTCCCAGGCAATCCTGAAACTCTTTAAGAGGGAAGAGGGCTCTCCAGCAATCCTCTCAGCAGGCCCTTCCCGTTAGGCGGTGGTTAACTGGAAAAGGATACCTAATGGGAGTGTTGCCCAACGTGGCAAACATGCTGCTGCTTTCGGGGGGGGGGGCACCCTGTGCCCCTCAAAATAGTGCAGCTTGGTGAGGCTGGAATAGAGTGCGGGAGGTCTCCACGTGGACTCACTGGACACTGCTCCCAGCTCCCCACTGAATGAATCCTTTCCCAGGAGCCCAGCTGCCCTGCTAGCCTGGGGGACGAAAGGAAGGAGATGGAAGGGCGGGAGCAAGAAAGAAAGAATTGACACGAAGTTTCAAGGGGTGTGCCCGGCAGGGCGGAGGATTCTAGTTCTCTTGAGTCAGCGGATCGGGGGCCCAGCGTGACTTCACTGCTTCCCAGGAAGAGGCGCCCCAGGGCAGGAGGCCGCTTAGAGTGCAGCAACAAGAGTGGAAAGGTTAGAACACCGGCTGCCTGAGCCGGGCAGGGCTCGAGCTTGGGGCTAGGCTGGCCAGCAGCACACTTGGGGTTAGGGGAGGTTAGGGAAGGCAATGCGCCATCCAGGAAGCCGGAGAAAGTTTAGGGGGGCAGAGGAGCGCTAGATCCAGCAGCTGTGGTGGCGGCCAGAGTAACGGCGCCATGCGCATTCTGCCTGTAGGTGGCGCTGCAGAGGCGTCTGTTCCTGGAGAGTGGGTGGGAGCGCTCAGCCCCCCAAGGGATCATCTAGGGATGGGGAGGTCCCGGCGCCTAGAAGAAGGATGGCGAGGAAAGGCGTGACGGGTGGCTAGAGCCCCACAGCTTCTAGTGACGTTCATTCCGACTCAAAAGAAGGCCTCCTTCTTCCCAAGTAGCAGGAGAACTGCTCCTACTGTAAATGAAAAATGCGAGTTTTTCGTAATCCCTCGGGCCACCTCTCAGGCCCCCGGCAGAGCTCGAGACCCGGCTACTCACTTCAGCCTAGGTACTGCAGTTTCAGGGCCTCTTTGCAATCTGGGGATGGTGCTGTTGACCTGTGGGCAGTAGAATGGAAACTTTGAGTCGCGCCTCCAACTCTGGGGGTGGGTTTCCCTGAAAAGCTACTCTTTAGCCTGGCTCCCCTGAGACCACAGAGCTCCAGACTGTGGTCAGGACTGGGGTGCAGGCTGGGACCAAAGCTCAACCAAGATGAGGATTGAGCCTGAGACTGGATCTGGGGCGACCATTAGGGATTCCATGCTGGTCGATTTAGTGTTCTGCAACTATATAGGAAGAAAAGGCTGAGGCTCATCCTGGGGCACAAACTCGGCAGCTTTGCTCTCTGCAGATAGTTCAATTTCTCAAACATTTATAATTTTTAATTATGTCTACATGTGTGTCTGCTTGTGGCCTTGCGCATGTGAGTGTAGTTGTCGGAGAGTTCAGAGGAGGGTTTCAGATCCACTGGAGTTGGAGTTACAGTTGGTTGTGAGTGCCCACCCTCACATGGGTGCTGACAATTGAACTCTGGTCCTCTGAAAGAACAGTAGGTGCACTTCACTGCTAAGCCATTTCTCCAGCCCCATAGCTACAGCTTTGTCCTAACTTCATGGGCTCTGAACAAGGAGCCATAATGCTGGTTAGACTTCCCATTGTAGTTTATGGCTATGTGGTGACTGTTGAGGTAGCAAATGGAGACTATCAAGGCCTCAAAATAACCTGTGGCCAGACACCTTTGAGCCAGGGGACTCCAACCTCATCCTTTCCAAAGGCTAGAGGGCCAGTTTCTATGATAAAACTTTACAGATAAAATGTATGAGCAGAGTAACTCCCTCTTTGCTGGACAAGAAAG
>LZPO01027372.1:364019-374970 GCA_001675575.1 Neotoma lepida
GCTTGATGGCTTAAAAAAATGACAGAGATGGGTGGACAGGAAAGAAGAGGTGAATCTTGAAAGAGTTAGGACTCAATATGATCAAAACACATTATATGAAATTCTCAAAGAACTAATAAAAAAACAATTAAAAATGTATCGGGGCTCTGTGAGGTGGCGCAGCATAAAGAGCGTTCGTTGTGCAAGCCTGGAAAGCCAGGTTAAACCCCTGGAATCCAGGTAAAGATGGAAGGAGAGAGCAAACTTTACAGAGCGGTCCTCTGCCCACCACATCCACATCACAATACTAAGTAAAAATACTCTTAAAATAATAAAACTCACCCACTGGAAACGTATACTTCAGTGGTTTTTCGCATTCATAGAACTGCACGTCCATCAATAGGATCCACATTAGAGTATTTTCATCACCCCTCCCAAAGAAATACCAGATCCATTGGAGTCATTCCCAATTTCCCTCCAGTCCCAGGACCTCAGTTCTGAAGGAATACTTACTAGAGATGCTATACGTGTTTTTTTGAGGTGAAAGTCCAGCCATGTTGATCAGGATGTGCTAACTCAGTTTACTGGAACTTTATATCCAGAGACCCTACCAGAAAAAACCAAACAAACAGAGCAGGTGATCAAGCCCCTGGCTGTGGGTCTGGCATATGTGAGAGCTGGTTTTCCATAAATATTTGAATAAGCACATGAACCAACACCCTAAGATAAGAACCTAGACTTAGTATTATGTGTAAGCTGAGTGTAACTGTATGTTTATGGGGCAGGGACCATTTCATGACTTCTTTAGGTCTAGAGCCCAAATTTTCTGGTAAGAGTGAGTGGGTCACTGGGATGCAGAAGTTGAGCAGAGTTTGAAGCAAGCTATTGGAGTTCATATTGCCACCATTTTGACAGAGACTTGGTCTGGGAAGTTAAGGATTGGCTTATTAGAATGACTTCCGGTTGAAATTGAAGCCTTAAGAGGTATGGGTCCTGGGCCTGAGCAGCTTCTGTAGAAGGGTCCCAACAAACGGCCAGCACCATGTGTAGAGGAAACAGTACAGACTTTGAGATGAAGGTCACTTAAGCCTGGATTTGAGTTCTGCCTCCATTTTTGACAATATGACTTTGGCCATGTTACCTAATCTCTTAGGAGCTTTTCTACAGTTTGTAAAGTGGATCTCTTAGCCAGGTTGGTTGTATAGGCCCGTAATCCCAGCACTCAGGAAGCAGAGGCCAGATCACCACAAGTTTGACACTAGCCTGGATAGTGAAGTGAGTTCAAGACCAGCCAGGCAGGGTCAGACGCTGTATACAGAAATAAATAGAATTGTTGAAGTAGGATTATCACCCAATTGGTTTCATTAACAAAGTTTCAAACAGAATAGCAGACGTAAATAAACCTGAACCCCAGCCCTAGCCCTTCTACTGGTGAGCTACTTTGTAAGAATGAAGGAGAAAAAAATGAAAGGAAACCTGGGCATGGTGACACATACCTCTAATTCAAGCACCGCCGAGGCCAAGGCTGGAGGATCCTGAGTTCCAGAGCAGCGCGAGCTACATGTTGAAACTCCTCTCCTGAAACCAAGCACAGCCAGGTGTGGTGGAGCACACCTTGGGAGGCAGAGGCAGGCAGATCTCTGTAAGTTCGAGGCTGGCCTGGTCTGTGTAGCGAGTCCCAGGACAACCAGGACTATATAGTGAGACCCTGTCTGGAGGAGGCCAGAGGCGGAGAGACCAAGTGCTGGAGTGCCGGTGACATGAGCGGTAGGTAGAGCACTTACTTGCCTGGCATGTCAAAGGCCCTGGGTTCAATCTGAAGCACTGCAAAGGGAGAAAACAGAATGAAAGGAGGTAACGTTCGTAGACTGCGCCTTGTAACAGCAACCCCACAGTCCATAGCCCAGAACTGTAAATCCCTGCCACCTTCCTTGTGCCCCACCCTGTCATTGGATAATTTTTACTGGGCCCCTCTCCCCAGAACCAGGGGAAATGACTTGAGGTGCTATCAGAGGGTGCAGAAGAAAATCTTGCCCACATTTAAACAAGCACCCACACCCCTCTGCTCCTCCTCCAGCAGGCCATGACTGAGGCCACAGTGGCCACACCCGACACCCAGGCCCCAGTACTTGCTCTGGTGCCAACTCCACAAGTGCTTGCCTTGAGCTGGCATCGACCTCAAGTGCTTCCAGCACCCTCCACCCAGGCTTGATGTGCTTTCCAAACACGTGCCTCCAGCTTTGAGTCGGCTTGTAAGCAAACCCTGGCCCTGGGTTTGCACTGCAGATGTAGGGAGGGACTGGCAGGAGCCCAGGTGCACATCCAGATGTTGCCTCTGAGGCTTTCTTGGCATCCCTGGACCAGCTGTGAAGTAGCATTCACTGCAAAACACAGGAATGAAGAAGCAGTTAGCCCCCCTCAAGGACAGTGGGGTAGTGTCTTGGGGGAACTGGTTGTGCTTGGTCCTGGGAGGTATGTAGAGAAGAAAAATCAGGGCCCTGCTCCCTTCTTACTATTTTTTAAATCACATTTATTTGTTTATTTTATATTTCAATTTTAAAATTATTCATTTTTTAATGCATATAAGTGTTCTGCGTGTATGACTGTGAACTACTTGCGGAACTAGTGTCTGAAGAGGCCAGAAAAGGGCATTGGCTCTCCTGGATCTGGAGTTACAGATGGTTGTGAACCGCCATGTAGGTGCTGGGAACCAAAGCCATGTCCTCTGCAGCCAGTACTCTTAACTGCTAAGTCATCTTTCCCTTCCCTAGATTTGAATTTGTAATTCTGTGTATATGTAAGGGTTTGTGTTAGTTGTGAGCTGCCCAACATGGGGTGCTGGGACTCAAACTCGGGTCCTCTACAAGAGCAGCACCTGCTCTTAACCACTGAGCCATCTGACCCGCCCGTTTACTTTTTGTGTCATATGTGTATGAATGTGTGTGGGCATGTGTGTGCCACAGTGCCTGTGTGGAGATCAGAAGACAACTTCCAAGAGTCAGTTCTCTCCTTCCACCATGTGGATTCCAGGGACTGAATTCAAGTCATCTCTGTTGGCAACAGGGGTTTTTACCTGCTGAGCCATCTCATGGGTCTGAAGGGCCCTGCTCTTTTGACTGGCCTGGGCGGGTTGACCAAGAGTACAGGAAGATGGCCTGTCAGAGCTGAGTAGGGTTTCAGGATCTACATGTGTTCTGCTGGTCATTGATGAACATCACCTCTAGGAGTCTCCAAGGCTTTTATCACAGCTGCTTTAGCCTCATTGAGCAATATTATCCCGGGGAGAGGTGTCCATCTGCTGCTAAGTTCTCCAATCGGGCACCAATGTTTCTGGAACCATCATCCTGCTGTACTAGCCTGGGGCCTGAAGGTCTGGCAGCTGTTCGGACAGCAGGACCTTGGGCTGCTAATGTTTTGCTGACCCACAGCCTTGGGGATATCTCACGGAGTGGGTCATAAGCCTAAAAGATTGACTACAGGTACCCAACCCTGCTAATAGAAGCCCACCTTGCATGGACTCCTGGGAGGTACTTCGGTAAAAGTTACAGTAAAACAGCAGCCATCATGGAATTCTTGAGTTTACTGTTCTTTCCTTTTTCCAGGAGTGGCTGCTGCCCTTTGACCCAAAGACAGTATAATATTTCTTCATTGTTACCTCTGTCCACTGGCACATTATGACGTCACATTGATTTCAGTGTCACCTGCTCTTCTAAATTAACCCAACCCCCAGTCCTTGGTCTGATTTCCCCAGATCCTCTTGTTTCAAGCGTCCTTCCATCTGTAGCCACCCTTACTAGTCTCTACCAGGCGTTGGCCTTGGCCCTCATAGTCCAGGTTTTAACCCAGGTCCTCAAAGACCAGACATCCCCAGCTGCTCTCTGAAGAGCACAGCTAGGTAAAATGATGAGAGCAGTTGTAGAAACAGCTGTCCCTTCACCAGGTAATACTTCCTTGTCTGGCCCCCTCCCACCACGAGGCAGGCTGCTGGAATTGCTGCTGGGCGTCCCCTTGTGTAGACAGCTGTCTCCTCTGCCTTCCTGTGAGGGATCCTCCCCTCTGTGCACTTTCTGACCTGTGCAGAGCAGGGGCGGGGCTGCAAGGGCCACCAGGCCCTGAAGGGGAAACTGCTGAAACCCCTGGGACAGGAAGTGGTAGAGAGGGGTTGCTTCCTCTCACAGAGCAGGGGTGCGGTGAGAGCTGCCTGTGTCCTGGCCCTTGCCTGACTACTGTGAGCCCTAGGAGACTAGGAAGAAGTGACAGTCCTTTTCCCTACCTCCCTTCTCTCCAAAAGAGGAGGCTTGCCATGCAGCCCGCTGGAAGTGGAGGGCGGGGGTAAAGGAGAAAGCTTCTTCACTTAGCAAGGAAGGGAATTAGAGACCAGGGCCGACAGATGAGCAGAAAGGAAAGGCCGGCTGGGCACATGAGTATGAGGTGAGGCACCCCACCCCACCAGCCAGGACAGCAGAAAAGCACAGCTGGGCAGAGGAACCCTCAGTGAGTCGTTGTTCGGAGAGCAAATGATTAGGCTCGTGCCTGCTTAGCAGCAACGAGTCAGAAACTGTGGATCCCTAACTTCTAGAGCATAGGGCTAGTCATGGCCTCAGCTCAGCCAGCACCAGCCCCTCAGTACGCAGCTGAGGAAACCAAGGCACACAAAGCAGAAGTGTCTTGTTTGAGGTCACATCATGGGCAGAGCCGAGGCCGGCACTCTGGGCTCTAACCCAGCGACTCTCATTCTGATGAAAATCTGCTGAGTTTGTATTTAGCATCCTACACCTCCCCCAGGCACCTCCCCCCACCCCAGGGTTCTGTGACATTCTTCTCAGAAATGAGTTTGACGAATTTATTCACACCGAAGTGGGGTGGAGTGTTTAGGCCAGGGATCAGCAAAGGTTTCTGTAAAGGACCAGATAGCAAATAGTTCAGGCTGTGGGGCCCATATAATGACCAAACTAATAAGCACAGCCATGTCCCACTGAAAATCTGTTGATGGGCACTGAAATTTGAATTTTAGAATAGTTTCATGTGTCATAAAATTCCATTCTTGTGGACCTTCTTTGATAAAGTTTTCAACAGCTGCTCGGATCTAAGAAGTGAAGCTAGGCTGTCAAGGGCAGAGTATACCAGGTGGGGAGGGTGTAGGGAAGACTTCAGAAGGAATGTGACATTTGACTTAAATCTTGAAGGACATGAGGGAATTAAAGTTAGGCATGGCTGGCCTAAGGGACAGTGTGAACAAAGGCGTGGAAGTAGGGAGTCACTGTGAAAGTTAATGTGTCCTGCACATGTGTGCTTCCATTGTTATTTGCCAGGCACTGTTGCTCTTTTTCTACTTTTGAGACAGGGTCTCACCATGTAGACCAGGCTGGCCTCGAACTCACAGAGATCTGCCTGCCTCTGCTTCCGAGTGCTGGGGTTAAACACTCCGCCAATGATGCCACCACTGTTCTTACCAGGGGAAAGGGTTAGCTTTGTTGAGGATGCAGAGAGGAGGAGGAGAAGAGGAAGGTTAAGTCAGTGTGGACTTGGGCAAGCACTCCCCCACCCCTCAGGAATGAGAGACAGGAGTGATCTTTTAACTTTCTGGTTTCAGGAGACGCTTCAATAGTGTGGGGGGTGAAAAGGCAAAACCCTGGGTAGGTATTCTCCATGACTTTTGGAGCCAAAGCTGCCTCTCTGGTCTGGTCAGGTACTACTGGGCTGCTTCCTACCTCAGCTTTTGAGGCACCATCCCTTCTGTGTCTAATGCCCTGGCCTTGTGCCTGGATCCCTATACTCTGCCGTTTGTTTTGGATAGCCAATAGAGGAAGGGGTCATCCGAGAGGGATACCCACCACAGACCCTCCTAGTCAGGGGCCCAAAGCTAAGCAAGGAGCCTCCAGATCAGTTTCTAGGACACACTCTACCAGGGGCCTTGACCAATAACACTGTCCCTCAATAAAAAGTTATCTGACTTAATATCCTGTCGGTGCAGAGTCACGGATTACCCCAGCTTCTAAAAAATCCACTAATGAATTTAATTAGTCTTTGCTCCATGCTTCTGTTCCTCCCTCTCTCTCCCTCCCCAACAATGGAAGCAAGCCGGACTTCCTAGGGACTGGGCATGGTGTACTAAACTACTATCCATTCAGTATGTGCAACTCTCTGCCACCTTGTGTTTCATCCTCTGCACCAGGTCAGGTGACTCCTATAGCCAATGACCACCTGCATAGGTTCCTTCTGCCCTGTGGCCTAGCCTAGACAAGACAGACGCTCAGAGTGGTGTGAAACGCTAGCCTAAGTGGAAGCTGGGGCAGGAGGATGGTGAGTTTGCAGCCTTGACTCCACAGCAAAGCTCTGAGTCAAAAAAGAAACAAAAAGACAGTAGCTTTGAAAATGTCCATCTGCATCTTTTCTCCCATTAACTTTGGTGTTTTTCAGAATAATCCCTGTTTCAAAGGGTCCAGGCTGAATTCCTTGCCCAGCCTTATTTCTTGCCCTGATCACTCCATATCTTTTAACATCATTATTATTATTGCTGTTATTATTACTGTGTATACGTGTATGTACAGGCATGCACGTGCCATGGCACACATGTAGAGGTCAGAGGACACTTCTCTCCTTCCACCATGAATTCCATGGATGGAACACAGATTGACAGACTTTCATGGCAAGTCTTTCTAGCCCACTGTGTCATCTCCCTGGCCCCGTATCTTTTAAAGATTTATTTATTTATTTTGTATATAGAAGAGGGTGCCAGATCTCTTTACAGATGGTTGTGAGCCACCATGTGGTTGCTGGGAATTGAACTCAGGACCTCTGGAAGAACAGTCAGTGCTCTTAACCTCTGAGCCACCTCTCCAGCCCCGCCCCATATCTTTTAGCATTGTTCCACAGACAACAGACTTCAGATCTCGGGGTTTCTGTAGCTATGTACTGCCCCTCTATCTGTTACTCCTTTCCCTTAGGTGGCTGTGGGATCCATCTCCTGGGCTCAGCTGCCCCGCCTGGCCAGCTCCATCTCCCCAACCCATGGACTCTTTTATAACCAGACCAAATTACTCTTCCTAAGGAATTGCTTTCCCATGCCCTGCCTTTCCTTAAGGTTCAGTAGGACCTCCCAGTTGCTCTGCTCTCCATATTAAGTTCAGATTCCACTGTCTGGATCTAGATCTTGTTGACTTACCCAACTCCCAACCAATCCTCCCAACCAGTCCTCCCTCCCTCTTCTCCTAGATCAAACTACTTACCTTTCTCGACCATAATTTTTTCTTTTCTTTTTTTTGTTTTTTGAGATAGAGTTTCTTCGTGTAGCCCTGACTGTCCTGAAGCTCAGAGATCTGGCTGCCTCTGGTTCCCAAGTTCAGAGATGAAAGGCGTGTAGCACCACCGCCCGGCTCGACCACAAAGTTTATTTATTCTTTTTTTATTTGGGGGTAGACAAGGTCTTGTTAATGTTTTCTGAACTCCTTGACCGAGATCTTCCTGCCTCAGTTTCCCAAGTAGCAGGGACCACAGGTAGGTGTGTCACTGTGCCTGGCTTTCCATGAGTTTAGCAGTTGTTGGTTGTGGCCCCTCAGCCTCCATTTACTTTTCTTCCTCTCCATCTAGATAAAACATATCGGATACTTAACAAGCAGAATGACCAAGCCCCACAAAGAGTAAATCAGACCAGGAAACTGAAAAATATGTTTAGAGCCCTTTATGGTAGCTCATGCTAGTACTCAGGAAACTGAAGCAGGAGGATTTATTTGAGTAAGATGCCAGCCTGGACTACACACAGATACCTGGTCTCAAAAATTCAAACGAGCTGGGTGGCGGTGGCGCACACCTTTAATCCCAGCACTAGGGAGGCAGAGGCAGGTGGATCTCTGTGAGTTTGAGGCCAGCCTGGGCTACAGAGTGGAGTTCCAGGATAGCTAGGGCTGTTACATAGAGAAACCCTATCTCAAGAAAACAAAACAAACAAATAAACAAAACACCTCAAAATAAAGGGACAGAAAAAAGGGGAAAAAATAAAATAAATGACATGTGCTGTTTGGGACATACCAGGGTGCTTTTGAGTACATTAACTAATTTAGAACCCTTGGCAACAGCCCCTACCTAGGACTAGTTAGGTAGGCCCATTTTGCATATGGTAGTGACTTGCCTACGTTCCAAGGCAGAAGGATGGATCTAGGTTTTCTACCTGAAAGGTGCATGCTCTTAGGGTCTGCAGGGACCTCTATTGCCCCTTCTAGGCTGTAGGGTCTTGTCGGACCTCCACTGCACTTTCTAGGCTCTAACTGGCGACACATCAATCCTCAGGAGTTCCCTAGCTACCCCCACTTAGCCTTGCTCCCTTCCTGCAGTCTGTTTTCCCACCATGGCCTCTTTCCCTAAGGCACTAGAGACAAGGATGTGGTGGCCCCAGGCCCCTCCAGAGGGTGCTCAGTGAGCTTTCTCAGAGTGACTGAGGAAATTGGTTCCTTTTGTCAACCCCCCCTCCCCCTGCCTTTCCCCTTCCTCTCCTATATTAGGGCTTCTGTAGTGCTTTTCTTGCTACATAACCACAACCCAAAGGGCTGGGCGGGGTGACGCTGTTGGGGGACAGAGCACTCCACCCCGAAGGGCCCCCAACCCAGGAGAGGAGTTTCTTCTCAGCCAACAAGTGGAACCCTCCAGCTCCCACAACCCTGGGGTGGGGGGTGGGGGGGGCATAATGGTGAGTGCGATCCCTTTGCCCTCTGGAGGTCACCTGAAGCTCATGCTCTGTGTGACTGCTTTCTGGTTTTCATACTTATTTCCTTCTTGGGTTTTCTTGTTTTGTTTTTAATATGTCTCTCTTTTATTTTATTTTTTTATTGATTTGTTGTTTTGTTTGGGGAAGGGTTTTGTTTTGTTTTTTGAGGCAGGGTCTAGCACAGGGTGGCCTCAATGTGCTATGTAACCCAGGCCTTGAACTTCTGATTTTTCCTATCTCAACCTCTCCTGGGCAGGGATAACAAGTGTCATCATGCCTGTTTTTATGCAGTGCTGGGAATTATAACCCCAGCCCTGGCCTGGAAATCACTGTGTAGACCTGGCTGGTCTGGAGATCCACCTACCTCTGCCTCCCAAGTGCTGGGATTAAAGGTGTGTCTCACTGTGCCCAGTTTTACCCAGCTTGCATGCTAGGCAAACGCTCTACCAACTGAGCTACATCTCCCGTCCTTGATTTTTTTAAAGACAAAGGTCTCCATATGTAGCCCAGGCTGGCTTTGTACTCGGGGGCCTCAAGTCTGACCTCCTTCCTAAGTATGGGGATTAAAGGCATGCCCCCACCACACTCAGTTTAGGAACCTGGATTTTTTGCAGATAAGCGTAGAGAAACCCCAACCTTGCAAAACTTTTCTTTTTCCCCTCCCCCTTCCTGATTTCATCTCCAGTGGAGGGGGCAGTAGACAGGGACAAAGGAGAAGGAGCTGAGAACATAGCTGTGGCTGGAGGATTCAGTTGGCTGATTGGAGTGCAGCCCTAAGTGGGACAAGGTTGTGGGTTTGAGTTCTGCAGATGGCTTTAGCCCTGCTCTGTCCAGGACTGCACACTCAATTCCTGATTGGGGCCCTCTGGCTCTTAAATACAGGCCACTGGTCACATGGTACAGCAGGCGCCATCTCCTCCGTGCTTAGCCAGAGGAAAGGCTGCATTTACGTAGAGGGGACAGCTGTTCTGTTCCTGAGGCAGCTTCCATTTTGTTTGTGGCTGTTGGGGGAGGGACGATGAAGGAAATTGTCATTTCCTTTCCAAAGAATTCCAGAAAGGTTTCATGAAGAATGAGGTATTTCAGGAGTGACAGTTGGCTCTGAGGGGATGAGGAACTGGAGGGGAATTGTGCTGTGTGGCCCAGCTGACCATCTGGCCCCCATGTTTCTTGGCATGTGTGAAAATGCCATGGGTGTTACCAGCAATTCTGAGAGCCATTGACTCAACTGATCAAGCCTAGATTTTAAACTCACTTGGTAGAGATTGTGGACGTGGCTTTCACATCAGAGCTGTCTCTTGTAGGGGAGGCCTAGATGGGTGGTTGCTGGATGCTGCTTGATGTGTTCCAGTGACAGTCCCAGGAAGGAAGGGTCCGTACCTCTGATGGGGCCTAGTTGTGGTGATGCAGAATCAGCCTAAACCACTTCTGTGCTGCTTTGGTTTTGAAATGCAGCCGGAACCTCAGAGCCAGAGGTGTGTGTTTACAGGCGCCCTGGCCTTTTTGCTCCCTCTTGTGGTACACACTCCTGCAATGCACATCAGCTTTCAGTGTATCAACCAGGCATCATTTCCCACTCCAGGAAGACAGACTTGGGAATGGACTTTACCTGGAGCCATTTGTGTCTTCCGACCTCCACTCACTAGTAAAGCAGTGTTCCAGGAGGATTGTAGGCCATTGAAGCTGTGGCCTAGCCAAAAGGCTTTGCGAGGACCCTGGACAGAAGAACCTTCCTGTGTTTCTCGATACCTCCAATAGGGTGTGCCTTCTGTGGTGGTGGCTTCTTTGGTTTCAGGTTCCTGGGAGAGGGAGGTTATTTTGAGGGACTGGGGGAGAGTGAGTGAACATGCAAGTGAGCCTTTCTCCACCTCTCACTTTCAAATCCTCAAACTTTTGAAGGTGTGGGGGGGGAAATTTCTGGACTGAAAAGTTCCATGGTAGGTTTCTTAGCCTTGCTCCCCGTCACCCCCACCCCCCAACTCCTCTGCCTTAGCTTTAGGCAAAACCAGATCACCGGAGATGGTTTTCTAAGATCTTCCAGCACTAGATAGGAGTTTAGATACTTGAACATGCGGGTACCTAGAAGAATGCTACTGGAATTACCGCTCTCATTTCAAACCTGTTTTGACTTTCTACATTGATGGTTAAAGCCTTGCAATCCAACACAGTGCTCTGGGGACTTTTCTTCCCCTACACTTCCTTAGCAGAGTGGACTTAGGGTTGGGGGTCACTCACCTGAGGGCCCATAGGCCCCATACCTATGCTGGGGTT
>LZPO01027372.1:375795-394374 GCA_001675575.1 Neotoma lepida
ACCTGGTTTTTATAGCCCAGGCTAGCCTCGAAGCCACAGCGATCTATTCACCCAGCCTCTCAAATACTGGGATTACAGGCCTGAGGCACCACGCCCACTACTGCTCCTTTTTTCTTGCGTTCACTCTCCAAACCAAGCACAATCCAGTGTCTAATAGGGGAGGTAAGGAAAATGCACTGAGGTTTCCTAAGCAAATAGCACCAGCAGAACTTTTGAAAATGAAACGCTGGTGTATGAAGAGAAAACAAGAAGACAAACAAACCTGAAAGGAAGGGCCCCAGTGGATGACCTGGGGCAGGAGCAGATGCAGAAGTTTCATGCTGAGACAAAGTGGGTTTAGACGAAAGTGATCGCCTTTCATTTGATTACTATGAGACTGTTTCCTAAGGGCAGACAGATTGGCCTATGGGAGGGAAGGAGCAGCGGAATGCAGGCCTTGAGGGCGCTTTGGCTAGGGGAGCCAGACACAGATGGTACTGCTAGGTCTTGCAGGCCACTGAGGGATAGGGTCACATGCAGGTTTGGGTGGCGCAAGGTGGAATCATGGAACCAGAACAAGGTTATTACCACCACCACCCCCACTCTCCCACCCTTACAGTCCGCTGGGGATGGACCAACAGAGTTCTCTCTTCCGTGCAAAGGGAAATTCAACTGTGATGGGTAAAGCTGAGCTGAGCAACTTCTCCAGGCTGTTTGAGTAGGTGGAAAGGTGTGGGGGCGGAGACTGGGCGTGGCTAGTCCTGTGGGCTAACGGAAAGGAAGTAAGTGGGAGAGGCCTGGGTGTCTCCTGTGGAGGAGAGCGGTCATCAGAGAGGTCACTTGTGGCACCCTTCTTTGCCCCCCATCTGTTCCTCATTTATTTCCCAGCCGGGATAAGGATTTGTGCCCTGACACTACTAACAGAGTGGCAAGGAGTTGGGCTGGTGCTCTTGTGGGTAGCCTGTGTTCTCCAGGCTCCAGTGGTTGAATCAGCCTGCTTGGAGTTATCGACACATTGAAAACACATCAAACATGGAAAGGAACCCAAAGGACAAAAGACCTGGTACCTGGACAAGTGCAAAGGCCAATGTGTTCCTGGCGGGAGAGCAGAGCAGGCTGTTGGAGGGAGTCTGTGGAGATGAGGTCTTTGGGAGTTGGCCATGGGCATGATCATGCTAGAAGCACCCTGGGGCTCTGGTAGTGGAGGAGTAGAGGCAGGGGAAGCAACAGACAGCTGCAATGCCTTGCTAGCTTAAGAGGCACTGGGGAGAGACTTCAGCAGATTGAGGTTTCCTGGAATATGGGGGTTGGGCCAGCCATAGAGGATGAGGAAGGTTCTGCTGGCCCCTCCCCTAGCCAGGGCTCTCCTCACAAGTTCCCAGGGTGACAGTTCAGTCTTGAAACTGAAAGCAAAGCTGAGCCAAGAGCACAAACCCACATGAGGCACAGGAGGGAGGCCACCCTGTGGTGGGCTGTGGGGGTAGGGTTGCTAATAAGCATGCAAGGCATATGACCTACCAGCCATGACACCCCTCCCCTCCACCCCAAGGGAGACGTTTCCTCCTCTGCAGACTGCTCCTCTGAGCCAGCTGCTCCTCACTTCTAAGGGAAACTGAACCCGTGAGCACTCTGGGTCCCCTCACACCCACACCTAACGAGGCTTTCTCAAGCCCGGGGAGTTATGGAGACTTTTCCTCTCCTGCCTTGTGCCAAGCCAGGTCCCTTTCTACTGTCGCTCTGCTGGAAGTCTGTCCGGGCACAGCAGATCCTCTCCAGTTCACCAGCTGATCTGGCCACAGAGCTCAAGGAAGTTGACTTACTCACTATCTCCATGTCTCCCTTCTCCTTAGGTTGCTCTTGTGGTTGGCTTAGCCCAGCATGCAGTCTTGAGCCTGGCTTAGGCCACACCCACTCCAACTCTGGATATCCTCCACGGAGGCTCAGAGAAGGCACTAGATTGATCCTAAGTTACCTGAATAACAATCTCTTCATCAAGAAACCACCGCAGCTCCAGGGAGCCGGGGGAGTGTCATTGTCACCTCTGGCAGAAGCCAGTATGGCTATTGCCCTGCAGCCCAGTGATTTGGTGTTTGAGTTCGCAAGCAACGGGATGGATGACATCCACCAGGTATGGCTTCTGGGAATAAAACAGTCAGCCAATATGGGCAACCTGGGGGACATAAGACGCACAGACAGACAGCCTGTGAGTCCAGGGGGATTGACAGCTAACTAGTCAGCAAATACCTGCTGTTAGAGCACTGGGCCAGCCTGCCAGCCAGCCTGTACACCAGCTACTCCTAGGTGTTATTGGATGGTCACTCAGGGAGCTGGTTGGCTACATGCCATTACAGCACATGCAGCCACCATGCTGCCTAAGTACTTATTAAGCAAACCGATTGAGCTGTGAGTCCATTGGCAAATGGGACTGAGCTTACACTTACATACTAGTGAACATCATATAGGGTGTCTGCTACTTCCCTTCAGCCCCAGTGTCACAGTAAGAAAACTGCTGGGACAACTACATAGCAAACAGGGTACTGCCAGCTGGACTTACAGCATGGAATCGGTCTTAGCATCTTCAGATTCATGGCTCTAGACAAGTTGGTGGGCTCACCCATAAATGTCTTCTCAGCCTGAGGATTCAGGATACGACAGAAATGGAGATAGGATTCTTGTACTCTTGTCCCCATTGCTCTATCCCTTGTGTTGCACCGAAGCCAGGAGAACGCATTTTCTGTGTTGTTAGATGGTCCACAGCCTTCCACTCAGCTCTCTCACAAGAAGGAGAAAGATGAGGCAGTCAGGCATGGAAGAAGGAAAGGGAGAGTCAAAATCATCAATGCTGGGTTTTAATCAGTTGGGACACAGTGTCACCTACCCAAGGCTTTCCCTATTTGGCTGCTACATCCCAGATCTTGTCCAAGAGAAGATCCAGCTGAATATTTCCAAAGCTCTGAGGGAGTCCATGCTCTCTATCTTTGGGACGGTAGAAAACTCTCTTACTGGTCTTACTAAAGGCTGCCCTCTAGTGGGCCTTGAGCACATTGCACTTTCTGGCCTTGCTGGTTCTTGAACAAAGTCAGTCAGCTTGGTTGTCTATTCTGGGGTATGCAGTCTTGTGGAAGGCATCAGATAAGAAGGGAAGCAAAGTTTAGCCTTACCTGGATTCTCAGTGATATTTTTAATCTTCACTTGTTTCCAGTCCTCTCAACAGCTATTCTTGTTCTTTATACTCCAAGCATTCCTCTACCCTCAGCGCTGGACAGCCTACCCTCAGCATTGGATAGCCTCTGGTTCAATCAAGACACACTCAAAGCCAAGGCTGCCCTCAGTTGCCCTAATTTCTCCCACTTGTCTCTAACATCCTCTGTTATTATTCCAGTTC
The DNA here is from genome assembly GCA_001675575.1 of Neotoma lepida. NCBI lineage: Eukaryota > Metazoa > Chordata > Mammalia > Rodentia > Cricetidae > Neotoma > Neotoma lepida. Next base: position 379,160 of record LZPO01027372.1, read on the forward strand.
CATTGGCCTAGGAAAAAGAAGTATCCCTCTTCCTTGCCCGGGTAACTCCTACCCTTTCATATTATCTGTCCTCACCTACCTCCGAGATCTCAAAAAATTAATCACCTCTCTCCCTTTCTTCCTCGCTCTCTGCTTCCTTCTATTCTTCCTGCCTCCTTCTTTCCCTCTATCATCTCTCCCTGTCTCTCATCTTTCACACCTCTCCGATATAGCCCTAAGGTGTCCCCAGCCCTGAAAGCAAATCTTCCCTTCAGAATACCAGCTCCTTAGCTGCCCCATGGGTCAGTCTGCACCCCATACCTTTCCATTCTCATCTGCCTTTCACTCCACAGAGAACCATCTTTGCTGTTAAATGTCAGAAATATAAAAACTCATAAATCATAGATAGATAGATAGATAGATAGATAGATAGATAGATAGGTAGATAGATAGGTAGATAGATAGGCTGACTGATAGATGACAGATAGACTGACTAGAAAGGAACATGTATGTACTTAGGTTAAGAAACAAAACACGGGGCTGGATAGATAGTTCAGTGGTTAAGAGCACTTGTTGCTCTTGCAGAAGACCCAGGTGAGGTTCCCAGCACCCACATCTGCCAGGTCACAACTACTGTAACCCCATTTCCAAGCAGCCCTCTTCTGATTCTGTGAGTACCAGACACTCATGGGGTGCACACAGATACATGTAGGTAAACCACTGAGATTTTTAAAAGAAACAAAACATTTGTTTCCTAGAGGCTCCAGCTACCTAATGCTAACTTATTCTATGTCAGGACCTGTTGTGAATGCGTTATGTTTACTGATCTGTCCAAACAATCTATGGGATCAATAGTACAGGCAAGCCGGTTTTATGAATAAGGCAACTGACACACAGAAAGGTTAGGAAACTTTCCTAGGGTCATAGTGCTAGGAAATAGCAGACAGCTTAACATCCAGGCAATCTGGCTCTAGATCAGTGCAATCCAATCCAATTTCATGGGATGCTAGAAATTCTGTATTTGTGTAGTGCGATATAAGACTAATCACATGCAGCTTCAGAGTACTTGCCAAGTGGCTGTCCATTGAACCCTCTACCCTTGTCATCAATCAGTCCCTCACCACTAGTGACTCTTCTCATAGACTCAGCTCTAACCTCAGACCATGGTCTAATCAGAGAATGTTTGCCCCGGTTGGGGCTATAGATCAGTGTTAAAGTGCATGCATGCTTAGCACGTGCAAGGCCTTGAGTTCCTCCCCAGTACTGCACATACACCAAATACTTGGCTGGGTGCAGGTCCTGCAGAGCTGAGTAAGCTATCTCTATTAGTCAAGATCCCACTTAAAGCATCACCTGGGGGTCTGGCAAGATGGTTTAGCAATTAAAGGTGCCTGCTGCAAAGCCTACTGACCCATATGATGGAAGAAGAGAACCAACTCCAGCAAGTTGTCCTCTGACCACCACCACACACATGCTGTGATATGTCCCACCTCTGGTAGGGTGGGCTTCTCGGAAGAAGTACGTGAGCCTTGACCTGGATCTCTTTCTTCTCCATAGCTGGAAGACCCTTCAGTGTTCCCAGCTGTGATAGTGGAGCAGGTCCCCTATCCTGAATTACTGCATCTGTATTCGGGACTGGATCTGGATGACGTCCAGAATGGCATCATAAGGGACAGGACCGTGTGCATGACACAGGATCAGATCCTAGAAGGCGGTATTTTGCTGGCAGGTCTGTTCTTTTCTGGTCAGGGAAAGTGTATGGTGGAGAAAGGAATTCTGACTTCAGGGCACAGCAGCCCACTGTGGCTGCTAGTAACCCCACATGATGGGCAAGGCTTCTTGCAAAAGAGGGGGGAACCATCTCAATCTGTTCATAAACTCCTCAGGTGCTGAGGCACAAAGAATGGAACCCAGGTTGGGGAGGGGAATTGGGTGGGAGGGAATCTGGTGTCTGTCCAGCTATACCATAGAGTCCCTTCGCGGGTTGGCCTTCATTATAACTGTTCTGAAGCCTGACAGAACTCTCTTTTCTCCCCTCACCCCTTGGAACCTGGAACCAGATGACAATGTGTCCACCTCACAAAACGTGTCATCTACTGAAGTCCTATTCAATGTGGAATCTCCCAATGATGTCCTGGATGAGAAGCAGATCTGTAAGTTTGAGCTCAAAGTACCTGAATTCAAGGTGACAAAACAGCCCACTTTGCACCCACACATTTGATTTTCAGGCACTTGTGCGTTAGGTCTAGGTACTCCCATCCATCAATATTCATGGAAAGAAACCCAAGCTGGGCTTGACAGGAGACAGTCAGGAAGGCACTGGAGACAAGGCAAAGATGGCCAGGAAAATGTTGGTGTTATTTCACCAATTTTTTGGCAAATATACATACAACAAAATGTATCATCTTAGTCATTTTGAAGGGTATACCTCAGCAATGGTAAGTGGTTTCACATTGTTGAGCAGCTATCTTTGCCATCTCTAGAGTCCTGTACATCTGAGAAAACTGAATGGTTGATCCATTACCTGTTCTTTTGAAATATTTTTATTAAATTTTAAATTATATTTTGTGTGTTGGGTGTGTGTGTGTGCATATGCCACGACATGAATGTGGAGGTCCGAGGACAATTTTGGGAGTTGATTCTCTCCTCCCATCGTGCAGGTCCTGGGGATCGAACTCAGATCATAAGACTTGGCAGCAGATGCCTTACCCATAGAACCATCTCACAGCCCCTGTTGCCTGTCCTTGAAGGCCAGATTCTAAGAGGGTACAGATGCCTGGGATCCTCCATGGCCCTTACAGGGCTCTTCCTTAGAAGAGCCCCCCAAGGCAGTGCCTCTCAGTCCCCTCTCCAGAAGGTGCTCAAATGCTTCAGAAGAGTCCCCCCACCCAATTGCCCTGGCCCAAGGGGGTACTATGACATAATTGAAGACAAAAAAAAATCTCTGAGATGAAAGGAAATTTCTCCCTTTGCCTCTCACTAATATTTAGCCAGGACTCAGTAAATATTGCCTGAGAGCCAACATGTACCACTGTTGCTGTGTGACCGCGGCACAGGCCTTGCCATTTCTCAGTTTCCTGATCAGGAAAGCAGAGGAATTGGGCTTAATGTTTTCTGAAGTCCTTCTGACTTGTCAGAAAAGTGGATGACTAAATCATTCAAGTCCTTTATCCAAATGCAGCCTGGACCTTCCCCACTACTGGCAGTGAGTGATAAATGTAGCCATTGTGATTGGGGCAGATCAGTGTCTACAGCTCCGCAGATGTTTCCCCCCCTTCATGGGGCGAGACCCCCAAGGCAGCTTTAGGTGTATCCTGTGTCTGGGGCTATGGAGAACGGCATCCCCATTGTTCCCCATGCTGACCATTTTACTCGAGCCACAGCACTAGAGAGAAGACAAGGACTATCTTTGCCCTTGGCTCTGCCCACCATGACCCTTTCTTCTTGCAGTCAGCACACCTGAAATACTTCAAGACTCAGACTCTGCGCAAGCCACCAATCTGCCCAACTTCCTGTTTTCTGCCGCTGAACCTGAAGAGCCGAAGAAGACAAATGATACTGGTGACCAGGAGCAATCTCTGGAGGAGAGGGTCTCCAGAGAGGAAAGTCTGAAGAAGATGGGGAAGTCAAGGAAGAGAAGTAAGGCTGTGGGAGAGTCTGTATGCATCTTCAGTAGGGAAAGCCTTAGGGGATTGGGAGGCCCAAGGACTGAGTGCCTGGAGGCTCACAGGTGCATTAAGTGGATGATATCTTTTTGGTCCAGAGGGGATGAACTAAAGGTCACTGTTCTGTAAGTCTTGGCTTCATTAGGTGTCCATCCCAAAGCCTGGCCTTTCTCATGCTTCTCCTATCTGTTCCGCACATTCATAAACTCCTCTGACAATGCCAATAGTCTTAGTTGCTTGGATCCTAGGGTGGGTGTTGGGACACTAGGCCTAGACTGCTGGCTAGTTCCTGGACTTTGGGGGCCTTCACTTATAAAAATGAGTCATGCTGTATGCTTATCTAGCTTCTATTGCACTTATGAAACAGACCATCTATGCAAGGACTTTGGGCTTTCCCAAGCTCCTGTGTTATTGATTTACTTAGGGGATGGCTGCTAGATACTGTGTCAGTATGCCTACTCATATCTCTGTACTACACTGACCTGCACCACAAAAACACCTTTAGGCTGTCTCTCATTCCAAAAGTTAGGTCAGGAATTTCTGGCCTAGCTGTTCTTCTAAAGGTAGCTACCTCTTTCGCAAACCTTGCATCTCCCTATGTGGTAGCCTTGATGTGGAGTTACCTTTAGGGACTGAAATGGATGGTGCAGCTACCTGGTGGCTGTGGATCTGGAGGAAGATTGGATGGCCCTCCTGCCTTAGAGACCTGGCTTGCCCATAGTGGTTGGTTATATCCAGCTTGCCCAGCTAACTTTGACCTTAGCTTTCTGTTTACCCACTTTCTCTTCACAGGCCGAAAGACAAAGAACAACCGAAGTACCTCACCTGTCACTGACCCCAGCGTCCCCATACGGAAGAAATCCAAGGATGGCAAAGGTATAGCTGGGGCTCAGATGAGATGGGCAGGGTGCCCCTTAATTTCAGAGGCCTGAGCTGCCCCTCACTGTCTACCCCTCTGCAGGCAGCACCATTTATCTGTGGGAGTTCCTCCTGGCCCTTCTGCAAGACAGAAACACCTGCCCCAAGTACATCAAGTGGACCCAGCGAGAGAAAGGCATCTTCAAGTTGGTGGATTCCAAGGCTGTGTCCAAGCTATGGGGCAAGCAGAAAAACAAGCCTGACATGAACTATGAGACTATGGGGCGTGCTCTAAGGTAGGAGTTGTGGACACAGAGAATTCCTGCCCTGAGGGATTACCAAGATTTTCCTATGCCCAAGGAGACTCTCCCACCTGAAGGAAGGCCTGACCGATCCTCTAGGATGTGGATCTAACACTCCATTTTTCTTCTTCAAGACTCCTCTTGCATCTCTGTATTGAAAGGGCACTTTAGCCCCCCCCCACACACACACACCCAATCTCCTCACACTGCAGAAGCCAGAGACGGCCTTGAGTTGTCCCAGATGGGTTCTCAGGCCAGGGAATTGTTGAACCTCTACAATCCATCCTTCACTCATTTCTTTTCACTCAGCCACTGTCCTCAGCCCCAAAGCAGTATGGGGGTTGGCATTGAAGACCCCTTTTTGTACATCTGTTAGACTGTACAAACTTTTAAGATGTCCTACAAAGCTCTTTGTGTCCAAGAGTTGGCTGTTCCTCCCCACCCCATCCCACCCCTGGACTGCTCCTCCCCAGCCTGCCTGAGTCCCGTGCTGCCCTGCCCTAGAGACTAGCGTGTGGGACAGATGGAGAGACAGGGTCTCCTTCCTCAACTCTGGTAAACTCAGCAATGTCCTTTTTGTCCTTCCAGATATTACTACCAAAGAGGAATCCTGGCCAAGGTGGAGGGGCAGAGGCTGGTCTACCAGTTTAAGGAGATGCCTAAGGACTTGGTGGTGATTGAAGATGAGGAGAGCACTGAAACACCGGAAGCCCTTCCACAGGCCTCTACTTCCTCCACACCCTCTACCAGCACCATCCGGAGAGCCAGCTCCAGGGTTGTAACCAGAGCCTCCCCCCAGGACAAGGATAACCCTTCCTGGGAGAAGCCAAAGGTTCAACACACTGGTCTCCAGCCATCTGCAAGCCTGGAGTTAGGACTGTCTGTGGACGAGGAGGTCCCCACTACCTCCACCATGCTTGTCTCTCCACTACAGAGCCAGGCCAAGCTCACCAAAACTGTGAGGTAAGGGCACCACAGTAATTGGAGTCTTCTGGAGTGCCTCATGCTGTGTGTAGGGGGTCAGTTGTCACTTTCCTCTGAAGTTCTGCTGTGCTTCCACTTTTGTGGGATCTTAACAGAACTCCCTGAGAAGCAGGCAGGGCACTTACTGGTCAAGAGAGGAAAGATGGGGCTGGAGAGATGGCTCAGTGGTTATTGTGTGAACTGCTCTTGCAGAGGACCCAGGTTTGGTTCCCAGCACATAAATTGGGTAGCTTACAACCACCTGTAACTCCACCTCCAGAGGACCTGGTGCCCTCTTCGGGCCTCACTGGGTATGGCATGCACACACACGTAAATAAAAATAAGAATTAACAAAGGAATTTTTTTAATCTTAAAAAATGCAATTAAAAAATAAATCTTTAGAGAGAGGGAGGGAGGGAGGGAGACAGAGAGACAGAGACAGAGAGAAATAGAGAAAGAGAGATGAAACGTGACTTATCTGAGATCACGTACCAGAGTAATCCAAAGCCAGCACTTCACTTGGGGGAGGGGCTTCTACTGGAAGATATGCCTGTTGTTGTGACACCAGAGTGTGTCCTCAGGAGACATCATCTGGGGCTCCTACATCTGGCCCAAAAATGCAACTAAGCTTCTTCCATGTCACAACAGACTCCGTGTTGCAGACATAACACTGCCTTCCATGCCTCTTGGGAAGCACTCACTCTTCGGTGTTAAGTCTCTGAAAAGATTGGGTTTGGGGTCATGTCTGCACCTCCTGCTACACTGCTTTGGGTCACGGGGACAGTCTTTAGAGAAGGGGAAGCAGTCGAGTAGAATGTGGAGGAACATGAGCTCCGGGTTCCATAAGGCTTGTCTGCAGAGTCCTTGCTCCAGTCTTTCCTAGCTCTAGGCTATGGACTGTGTGCCTCAGTTTACTCAAACGTACAACGAGATGATGCTTATTCACTTCATGGGTGGCTTTGAAGTTTAAATAGTGTCAGCCTTCTAAATAATCTCTGACCTATACAAATTAATAAATATTAGCTAGAGTAATAAAGGCACACCATATAGGAACTCCATTCCTCTTGTGCCCTCATTCCTAGCCAGTTAGGATGCTTCCTGCCTTAACCAGCTCTGTTTTCTGTTTCTTCTCAGTACTTCTTCAGTGCCCAGTAACATCCACCTAGGAGTGACCCCTGTGGGGCCGGGCTCCACTGTCACCCTGCAGACCATCCCGCTGACTACGGTGCTGACCAATGGGCCTCCCACCAGTGCTACTGCTCCCACTCAGCTCGTTCTCCAGAGTGTTCCACAGGTGTCAACACTCAAGGACACCTTCACTTTGCAGGCCTCCTTCCCCCTGAACACCAGTTTCCAGGAGAACCAGGTGGCAACCCAAGGGGCCCCATTGATCCTCAGTGGCCTCCCTCAACTTTTGGCTGGGGCTAACCACCCGAGCAACCCAGTACCATCCCAGGTCATAGGTGCTGCATCAGCAGGGCCTAGCTCCCAGCCCCCTGGGACTGTCATTGCTGCCTTTATCAGGACTTCTGGTGGCACACCAGTGCCTGGGGTAAAGGAGGGGCCCTTGAGGTCCCCCTCATATGTGCAGGGTGTGGTGACCGGGCCCCCCGTGGAGGGGCTGTTGGTTCCTGAAGAGACCCTGAGAGAGCTCCTGAGAGATCAGGCTCATCTTCAGCCACTTCAGGGTCAGGTGCTTTCAAGGGGTTCCCACAACCTGAGCCTTGTGGGGAACCAGACATTCTCTCCCCCTAGCCGCCCCACTGTTGGGCTAACCCCAGTGGCTGAACTGGAGCTCTCATCAGGCTCAGGGTCTCTGCTTGTAGCTGAGCCTAGTGTGAGCACAGCTGGGAGCCTGCTGAGCAGCTCTCCAACCCCAGCCCCCTTTTCCCCATTCAATCCCACTTCCCTCATTAAGATGGAGCCTCACGACGTGTAAACAAAGGGATCAGAAGTATGACCTAGCAGGCCAAATTGGGAAGCATTTTCATGTGCACTTAAGTACAATACCTGCCCTTACATCTAGTGGGGCTTGATACATTTGATACCAAGTCCCCCAGGCCTGTTTTCACATCACCATGATCAAACTATGCCCAGCTCAAGCATCCCTGGCATCAGACCATGGCCTTCAAGAGCACTAGGGAGTAGATATGCTCTTGGAAGGATAATGGGCTAACTTGGTGATGGAGGGAAAGCCTCAAGCCAGGGAACAGCTTGTGGCCAGAGCAGGTCAGAGACTGCATGAAAAGAGTTAAGCCTGGTCATACTTCGTTATCTCTATTCCCTGCATAGGGAACTTACCATCCCATATGTGAATATTCTCGTACGTATTTGTGTGCACTTGTGGATCTGTGTCTTCACTTCTTTGAGGAGGATGGGATGTTGATGTCAGGTCTTTTCTTCAAGTAAGTGTGTGTGTGTGTGTGTGTGTGTGTGTGTCCGTGTCCGTCCATTCCTAGGTCAGCCACAGATATGAGGCAGTTTTAACAGAAAGCTCTCTCTCTCTCTCTCTCCCTCCCTCTCTTGCTCGCTCGCTCACTCACTCCCTTGCTTGCTTGCTCTCTCTCGCTCTCTCTGCTAGCCACAATGCCATTCTGAGACTAGAAAGTGGCAGTTGGATGCCCGCAGTCTGGAGAGATGTCACGGAGATGGAACAGGTCTAGGTAGGAGAGCTTCAATGGGTGCTCATGCTGAGAGGACATTACGAAGGGACAAGAGGCCATGTAACAGCAGAGCGGAAGGGAAAAGGAGCACACCTAGCCTTGGGAGCAATTGCTTGCCATAGTGACCTTGCCATCAGGCTGGAACCTGGAGGACTTCACTGAAGGTTGTGAGGCAAAGCACTTACCTATAGTTAGCCCCAATTATAAAGCCCTTAGCCAGACCTGAATGGATAGAATGTGTGTGGCCAGGGCTTTTGGCTACTTGTGTAAGATTGGCTCTCAATTCCCTATCTCAGGTTCCCTCCTCATTCCGTTTGCCCTGAGATGTTCCACGTGGCACGAGTTGCTGAGGCTAGTGGGATGGCACCCCATCTCCAGCCACACAGTTCTGCTCTCTACCCCTCCCTCTCCCTCTCACAGTGGCTGTGAAAGACTTCAGGTAGACCGTTGCTTTTCATCCCCAGCTATCACACCTAACCCCGTTCTTTCTTCACCAAGAAGACAGGAGCTAGCACACGTAAGTTCCCATAGCTCCTGTAGGCACTACTCGACTCTTTGCTTCGATTCTTTTTCTGCAAAGGGTTCTCCTAATCTCTCTTAAAGTCAGCCTCTCAGCTGAGGGCCTCCACCTCCCTTCCTTGAATCGGCTTGCCTCTCTCCTACCAGGTTTAGGGGCAATGCTTAGAGTTGTCGGACCCAGAAGCAACTCTAGCCTCTGGTGAATTTGGTTAATGTGAACCAGTGCCCCAGGACCTTTGCTATGTCCTCTGTGCCAAAGCACCCACTTGACCTAACTACCTCCCTGGCTGGTCATCATTCTCCCCTACTGTTCTGTCTCCTTCCCTGGGGGAAGGAGCCATCTGTGGTTATGCAGGTGCATTTGCTACATTCCCAGCAATTGGCATTGAAATGTCCATGCTAATAAAAGCAGCTTATGATGACAATCTCTCGATGGTTGGAAATAAGGATCTTGAGAAAAGTTCAGCATTGTTGTTGCTGTTATTATTGCTGTTGTTGTGTCTGGGTTTTAGTTTTTTGACACAGTATCTCATATAGCCCTTGTTGGCTTCGAACATGCTATGTAGGTGCAGATGACCTTGAAATTCTGGATCTCTTGCCTCCACCTTGTGAGTGCTACAATTACAGGTGTGCACCATCATGCCCAGTTCATGTGGTTCGGTGGGTCAAACCCAGGACTCTGTGCAGGCTACACCCCCAGCTCAACCAGTTTTAGTGAGCTCAAATGTACATTGTGAGTTAGGGTGGTCCTGCAGCAACCTGGAATTTAATATCTGTATACACTTCCTAACTCCAAGGACATTATCTTAAGGCCATCAACACTTTTCATAGTCAATCATCTTCTCCATGGTTCTCAGTCCTTGTTAGCCCACTCTTGCCATGCCCTTCCACACCTATTGTGCTTTGTGTTTCTGTGGGGGCTCCTGGTCATCTCTTTATCTGTGGGTGTTCTCCAAGGGTCCCACCATTGTCATGGGCCAGTTCTTTGAAATGAGGTATTCGATCCAGAGCCTACTTTTCTAAGTCTGTGGCTCACAGCTCTAGTGAGCTGCTTCCTGACCTAGACTGGAAGTCTCTGAGCTGTCTGGTGGCTCCCTGCACTTGACCCTGTCCCTCTCCTCATGTCCTGACATCCAGCCTCTCTTCATCCCCAGAGCCTCCAGTCTAGCTCATGCTTTCAGCTTCCTCCTTCCCTGTCCAATGTGACTTCTCAGCACTTCCCATCTGGCAGGCCACCTATTCTGTCCTTCCTCTGCTAAAAGGCCTTCAGTGAGTCCTGGTCCACAGGTAGGGCCAGTATTTCAAATACTCACCACCCAGGCTTTTCTAGAGGCCTAGCATTAACCTTTTAGTTCCTTAGTCATGACATGGCCCAGGGGGTCCTGCAGGAATTGGGGAGCACTTGGAGAGTTGTGGGCAGTAATTCTAGAAAGAGCTGAAGTTTGGTATCAGCCCCACCAGGAAACAAAGCTCAAAGTCGGTGGCCCTTCACTACTGGGTCCTGTCTAATATTCCCCAAGGTACTCCAAGGTACTACTCTAAAAGGATTCCATGGTCTTTGATCTTATTACTGCCGTAAATTCCCACCTGTGCATTTTCTTTCCTGGGTTCTGTTCAACCAAAATGTTTTCTTTCCTCACTAACAACTAAAAATTGTGTCTCAAGACTGAATTCGGTAGAAGCAGCCAGTTCTTATGTTTAATTCTTAAACTTATAACTGCCACTTGATGAGCAGGCGATTACAAACAGCCTGTGACATCTCTATCATAATCACAAACTGTTACATAGACCTTAAGTTTAGATCTGGACCTATTTAGTCTCTTGTGTGTGTTACCTCATGAGGGATAGGCATCACTGTGCCACCACAAAGCGGGGCCGACTACAAAGCAGATGCGCATCAATGACTAGTTACTGATTGTTCTGATGAGAGACGGGGACCTAGAGGTAGGTGACCCCTGTTCTCCCCTCTCCTCAGACAGTTACCCCAGGTGCTTCACTGTCCTGGGCCTGCCATTCCTGGCTCAGTGCCCCCACGGTACACCCTATCCCCTATCTTAACATCCAAGATTTGTATTACTTTGAACATCCTCTGATCCTAAAGACAGCTCCCTGTCCGGTTTCTTCTCTACACAAAGTGTTAAACTAGCTGACAAGAGTTCTGGAAGAGACTAGAGGAGAAGCTCAGGAGAAAGATTTACTTTAACCGGAGTCAGGTGGCAGCAATACCCCTGCTTTTGTGATGGCCTAATGGAGTCAGGAGTTGAGTGATGCTCTGCCACCTCCCAGCGGCTGATATGTTTCCCTCCTCCTGGCTCCCACAGCACTTTGTATATACCTCTTATTGTAGCACATTGTATGTAGTTCTTCAACTGTGTTTATGTACGTTTCTCCTCCAATAGACTGTGAGCTCCTCCAGGACAGGGGCTGTGTGCTAGTCAGTGATGTATCCCCAGCACCTAGCCACAGTGCCTGACACACAGTAGGTGCTCAATAAATGTTTATTGAAAGGATGAATGAGTCCAGATTCCAATTGTGTAACCTTCTGCTCTACATGCAGCAGGAAGAGGACAGGTAGGTCAGTCCATACTTGGGAGCTATCACAGCGTTTTGTTGTCATTGGGGGAGGGGGGTCTCATGGAGCCCAAGCTGACTATGTGACCAAACATGACCTCCCCCGTTCTGAGACTACGTTCATTTGTTGCCAAAACCCGTTTATTTGATGCTGAAGATGGAACCCAGAGCTTCCTGTATGCTGGACAAACGCTCTACCAACTGAGCTACATCCCCAGCCCCTACCACAACGTTTTGACCCATCATACAACATTTCAGGCAGCTACTCCCTTTGCCCACGTGTTTATTTACCGTTGGGTTCACCAGGAGCTCAGAGCTGCTTTCAACTATGCTTTGCTGACAGGTGACTCCCAAACAATTGCCACTGGTTTCCCTTCCAGCGCCTGCATCAGCACTATTTCCTCATCCCTGGGTGGAACTAAGGTAGAAATATCACACACACCCTCGGGCGGGGACAAACAAGTTTTTCTGAGGGTCACAAGCTTGCTGACTGTACTCAGAAAGGCGGTTGCCTAGGGCTTTGGAATCTCTGGGCCCGGGGTGAACAAACTCTTTGGGCTCCCAGCCGCAGCAGCCTCCAAGCGCCTGTGCCCCGTATATAGAAGCCAATATCCAGCAGGTGGCGCTGTGGAGCCGGCGATGATGGACCAGCCAGGCGGAGCCCGGGAGGGAGGGGCGGCCAGGGCGTGGCCCACCGCACCCAGAGGAGCGGGCTAAGCGGGCGTCTTCCTGTCCCTTGAACATGCTCCCTGACTCCTAGCTTCTGGGAGGCTTTGGTTCCCGCCGACAGCCTCCCTAGCTCTGGAGCTTCGAACTTTCCCCTCGGTCCCCTTCCCTTCCCAAGTTCAGCAGTCCACGTAATGTCTCCTCCTCATTGGCCAACCGCTCCTTGGCCCCGCCCCCAGCCTCCCATACTCGCAGGTGAGCAAGAGTCTGCTGGCCTCGCTGGCTAGCTGCAGCCTCCCTAGAGCGGCAAAAGCGAGAGGCCTGGGCCACCAATCATCACCGGATCTGATGCTTCTCTCCTTGGCCTACCTTTAGCGACACTTTCACGAACCACCACTTTCTCCCTTGAAATGGGAGAACGATCTAGGCATCTGTTACAACCATTTGTCTGCCACTTGAGCCCAAGCTCCGGAAGAAGGGGCCCTGAGCCTGGGAGGAGAATGCACTCAGTGACACTTGTTGCAGTGGCCGGCCCCCCTAGTAGTGGAAACTATTCCTCTAAGGGGGAAAACATAGAACCAGGCCTGCCCTCCTTCCGGATCTAGCATGCCTGAACATCTGGTGACTCCCTTAGAGTGGTCCAAGGTGCCTTGGGCATACCTCTTTGAAAACACATCAAGACCCGACACAATAAAATGCCCAACAGACTTTCTGATTAGACCAGATTATGAAAGCCGCAACTTACTGCCCAGTTCACCTCTCTATATCACCTCTTTATATCAGCTAGGGACCAGGCACGAAAATCCAGAGGCTGATAGGGCTGTTTTCAACACCAGAAGAGGACCATCCTGGCAAGATCAACATTAACTGACCTTGGCACAGAGGAGGAACTAATTTCAGCTAAATTCTTATTTTGTTCTTTATAAAGTCTCATCTATCCAGAGTTTGGTAAATTGAGAGCCAACTGGAAAGATTAGGCTAAGTAAGGTGCACGGTAGTGAGCGGTATTAGCTCTTCTCTACGCCACACAGGAAAGCACTCAAAGAACTTTTAATTAAGAGGCCACCAGCTGGGGCTGGAGAGATGGCTCAACAGTTAAGAGCACTGGCTATTTTTTCAGAAGACCCAGATTCAATTCCCAGCACCCACATGGCAGTTTACAACTGTCTGTAACCCCAGATTTAAGAGGCCACCAGCCTTTGTATCAGTCCATGCTTCCAGCCTTGATTCTTATAACCAGACAATGGTCTCCAGTTAATGTGTGGGTAAAAGAGGCCATAAGCATGAAAATATGAAACTGCTGTTGACTCTTTTAAAATTCTCTCCAAGCCTTTGCTCAGATTGTGCCCTCAATCCAAACATCATTCCCTGATAACTATTTATACTAAGTATGCACCATTCGTCATCTCTCCCAGGCCATCTGTTCCAATCATCCGAGTGCCCTTGTCCAGCCCTTTGAGCTCCCACAGCATTTTGGGCCTATGTGAATACTGTTAAGCCACAACATGGCTTCTGTAACCTCCTGATATGCCTGACTTCTGAACTGCAAGTTCCTTTTTGTTATTTTGAGACAATGTTTCATGGGCGTACCCCAAGCTGACCTCAAACCCTCCTGCTTCTGTCCTTCAGAGAAGTGGGTAGCATGCATTATCACACCTTGCTTGTTTTGGGACAGGGTCTTGCCATATTGCCCTGGCTGACCTAGAATTCACAGCAATCCATCTGCCTCAATGGCCCACTCCCTCAAGGCTGGGATTACGGGCATGTGCCACCATGTATGCTTGCCTTTTTATTGCAAGTTTCAAATAGAGAATGGACCTGAAATTGGAAATACTATGGGGTGTTTGGGATGACCTGTGATCACAGAGTGAGGAGGGGAAGAGCAGGGAGACAAATTAGTGTTGTGCCTCTAAAAGGATGTTGCTCCTGTGGCAGACTCGAACAGAAGCAAGTTTCCGAGGTGTGGGCAAGGAGAGGACTTAAGTTTACTCCTGGACAATGACTGGACTCCAAGAAGCCAGACACATCATCCCCCTGGCCTGCCCACTCAAGCCACAGTGAGAGACCCCAAAGATACAGAGCTTTGAAGTTTGTAGGATCCAGGCCTTCAGAAAATCTCCTCTTACTTGAAGACACAGTCTGGGGCCTGCAGACAGAATTATAGTTTCCGTTTATCGAAAAGTGGGGGTAGCTGTAAAACTAGGGACAGGTGTCTTGCCTTTACAGCTAGGTCATTGGAAACTAGAAACATGGCTAGCCAGCACTGCTCAGGTGGGCAGGTAAGGCACTGGTACAACAGTGAGGGCTGGCGGGGGTAAGAGCAGGGTGGGTGGGGAATTACACAGTGCAGCCAGGTGGATAGTCCCAGCATGAAGAGGAATCAGCAGGCAGATGGTTTCCGACTGCATTAGGGAGGATCACACCACCACCAAGCAGCCATAGGGGGCCTCTCCCCTATTCCTCATACTCCAGTTGCCAACAAGGAATGTTCTTCCCACATCTTCAGGTGAAGGCAACCCCAAGTTAAACTATTTCACCCTCAGGTGGGCAGGGGCCATGGGACATGCCCCTGTCCTTCCTTTCCAGATTCCCATCCCGACCTAATGACCCAAAGCTCTGTTTTGCCTTGCCTTCACCCACTGTATCTCTAGGGAGCACTTAACTCCCCCAAAGCCACAAAGAGGCAAAGAGTGAGGACAGGAGACAAAGGCCCTGACACAGGTTTTTCAGTATGCAAGTGTTTTTGACTCCACAGCCAGTTGCTTACAACGAAACATAAAGGGCAGCCAGAGTACACACCAAAATGCAAAACAAAGTAAAGGCAAACAGAAAACAAAATAAACCACACAGTATCATAAATCCCAACAAAACAAAGAAAATTGAAATCCAAACCCCCTCAACTTTATATATATATGTATATATATATAATTTTGTTGTTGTTAAAAAGGGAAAACAATTGTTCCAAACCAATTGGGCAGGATGGTGGGGCTGTCCTACAGAAGGGGGCCCAGAAAATCCCCATGGGAACA
>LZPO01027372.1:394533-432606 GCA_001675575.1 Neotoma lepida
CCCTGCCTTTGGATGGTACACACTCTCTACAAGGATTGTTCGGAAAAATAGCAATTGGTAGAAAAATAAGAAGAGCAGGAAAGACAATGGCATGGAGGGGTGGGCCATGGAAACAACCCAAGCTCCTCCTCCCTGCCTCCCTCCTGTAACTGGTCTAATGCTAGGCTACTGAGGCCAGGAGCCACTCACTCAGCTCCAAGTCCCCAAGTGAGTGTGGAGCCAGACTTAGAGACCAGTCTCTGCCCTTGCCTAGTCAGTCCTAGGGCCCTTTATGGATTCCAGAGGAGAATCCGGGCCAGGTGGAGGAGAGAGGGGGAAAAGGGGCCTCAAGTCTGTGGTAGGGATGGCAAGGCAAAGGCTGGGAGGAGAAAGGCTCAGTATCTCAAGATGGGGAGCCCAGGGTCGGTAGGGTGAGGCAAGGAGGGGATGGGTACAGGGCAAAAGATGCCAGAATAACTTCACACTGTGCACTCGGAGCAGAGCAGTGTGAGGGGAACACCCTCACCCCTCAGGCCTATGCTCAACCTGCCTTTATTAGAGTAACTGGGGAACCCCTCTCCCTAGTAAACGCTAATGTCAAGATGGCAGAGCTGCTACAAAGGGCAGGGGTGGGGCAAAACTGGCAGGGGGTGGGGGAGCACCAAAGGCCAAGGATTTGCCCCCAGCCCCCCAGCTCTGGGCCAGCAGCAGCTAGGATGTTTAGTCATATGATGATGTCCCCCTATTCTTCCTCACCCTGCTCCCTCCCCAACTGGGGAAAGACAACCTGGGAATAGTTTTCTTAGAGGGAGGGAGCATCCCCAAAGCTTCTCCAGAAAGAAAAAGGAAAGGAGGTAAAGAAAGTCCCTCAATACAACAAGTTGTCTCAAATCGTCACAGTGATACAGACTCATCAGAAACCAATGAAACAATACAAATTAAATACTAATAAAATAAATACTATGAAAGACAGAAGAGTACAGGGAGATGGGGAGGGGCCCTCAGAGATTTGGGCTTTTCTCATTTTTCCTTAGGACAGGCCACAGCCACCCAGGCCCATGTTTGGTCTTGGTCATAAGCACAGAAGGCAGTCCAAGGGACCCTGGTGCCACCTTCCACCATCTCCAGACCTCTTGTCTTCAGAAGTGGAGTTCAACTTTCCACCCCCATCACCAACCACAACAACAGGGAGATGAGCACTAACTGTAACCCAAAAAACAAAACAAAACAAAATCCAGTCACTAATGCTGGCATTGATAAGGCGGCTTCTTGTTGGTCCGTATTATTGCCTCATTCTGCAGTCTGGTGCTTGGTGGGGGAGATGTGGGCGGTGGGGGAAGGGTGAACTCAGAGGAGAAAGAACAACGGGGACGGGCTGTTTCCGTCAACTGCTCCAAGACTGATATTCCACCTCAGACCCTAGGAGCCGCAGCAGCTCTGGCTCATACTGCACCAGCTCCACAGTCTCAGAAGAGCCTGGGGGAGATCTGTCCTCCAAGCTCCCAGGCCTCTCAGCAGGGGTCAGTAGCTGACTTGTGGCCACCTGCCGGTAGAACTCGGCCTTGGGCAGGGTGGTGATTTCAAGGTGCGGGAACCGGGCCTGAAAGATCCTTGAGGAGAGCTTCAGCCTCTTGAGGACATCGGTGAAGAGGAACCAGTTGCAGGGGCTGGAGAGATAAAGATGGAGTTAGGGAAGCAGGCTCAGGAGGAAGGGTGGGGGCCCCAGAAGCACCATAGAAGGCCAGGAGACCAAGTGACCCTCACAGTCCACTCCTACTCCCATACCTCTTACTGAGACTCGCTGCTACTTCCCAGGAAACCACAAGTTTCTGGGATGAGGCTGGGACAACACAATACCTGCCCCAGCTTCTAGCTGAACATCCATGAGTACTCACCCCATGGGTAGCTCTTCCACAAGGGGCAAGCCAGGGGAAAACAGGTCTCTTTGGGCTTTCCCTGGGGCCTTAGCCTACTACCCTATGGCCTGACCTTTACTATCTGCTGGGACCACTTGTTCCTGACCCCTACTCCAGGCAACCCTGCCTGCTTCTCTCTCCTGACGTCACTCTTCCTCACTTGTCCTCCTAGACCTTCCCTAGTGGAGGTGGAGCTGTGAAGAAACGCCTCAACTGCGGGTAATCCAAAAGGCATTTCTCTTTGGCTCTGGAATGCATTAGACAACTTTTTTTTCTCCAGCAGCAGCAGCACCAATGTTTCTGCAGGCCCAGGGCTCATATTACAGCCAGTCTGCCCTTGTGGAGCACATCCGACTGGGCGGCAGCCTAAGGACAGCTGGGAGGGGTGCTGCAGAGGCCGGTCACCAGCCCAGCATTTCCATAAGTACACAAGAAAGGAATACTGCATTCTCCCCTATTAGCGGTCCCAGTTTACAGTTCTTCCCCACAGCCACTCTACTATCTCATTTCCAGCCTTTGCCGCTTCTAGTCTGTACTACACGGTACCAGCCTGACACTTGCTCCATCTGGCTCTGTTGAATCCTTTCCCTTGATGGGGGAGGGGGCTAATAAAGCTATTTTAATGCAGGCTTAAGTATGTAGGTTTAAAAAAAAGAGGTGCTGAGCAGAAAGTAAGACATACCCAAGAACATAGGTAAAGGTTTCTCAAAGAGTCCCTCGGATCCTCTTTTCTAAAATGGAAATATGATCCTCCATTCTCTTACTGAATAGCCTAAATGGCTCTCCCATGCTTCCAGCAAAAAAATACCAACTTGGGTCTCAGTGATTAAGATTATACACTCATCTTCTCACGGGCTCAAATTCAATTGCCAGCACCTACATCAGGTGCCTCATAACTGCAACTTGAGCTCCAGGAGATCTGACACCTCTGGCCTTCTTGGGTACCTACACTCATGTGCACATACCCACATGCAAATTCACACATATACACATAAATAAAAATAAAATATAGTCAGATATGGTGGCGCATACCTTTAATCTCAGCCCTTGGGAAGCAGAGCCAGAAAAATCTGTGTGAATCTGAGTCCAGCCTGGTCTACAAAGTAAGTTCCAGGTCATCCAGCAAGTTGTAATTCTTTAGCATGATATTAAGACAGACCATCTAAAGATGACCCCAATTCAATCTCTTCAACTCAGTCTCCAGCTCCCCAACATATACTCACCACATTGCATCCCTGTCCTACTAGAAAGAGGTAATTTTAAAAAATGTAATGTGTATAGATGTTTTGTCTGATACATGTCTGTGATTTATGTACACACCTGGTACCTGCAGAAGAGGGTTTTGGATCTCTGGTAACAGACAATTGTGAGCTACCATGTGGGGACCAGGAATTGAACACAGGTCCCAGAGGCCAATACTCTTAACCTCCAAGCCATCTCTCCAGCTCCTCTTTTCTGAGAGAGAAAGGACCTTGCTATATATAACCTTAGCTCACTTGTGAGTCACTCTGTAGACCAGGCTGGCCTGAAGCTCATAGAGATCCGCCTGCCTCTGTCTCCTGAGCACTGGGATTAAAGGTGTGCGCCATCATGTCTGGCTTCTGCTTTCTGTTGCAATGCCTTCGCTCACGCAATCCCTATATCTCTCCTTCGTTTAATCCAGCTCAGATGCCATTTCAAGCCTATAAAACCTCAAAGAAAGTTAGCGTTCAGTCCATCTTCTTTCTGTGGCCTCATGACACTCTCAGCCCTATTATGATACTTCCAACAGCCCATTTCCAAAAGGCTACAAAATCAACATAAACTGCATAAACTGTGGTCTTCTCTGGTGCCTAGGAACAAAGCTCAAGATGGACTGAACTTTTTATTTTCACTTGACATGCTTTTTACAGTAATAGGCCTGCTTAGAACATTTAGTCTTTTATTAAAGTTAATTGCATACTTCTCTGTCTTCTACACTCAGCTGAGTTTTTGGAAGGCTAGAATTGTCTGTGCTGTGGATCTCAAGGTTTGATTCAGTGCATAAAACATGGTTATAAAATCAATCACTCAACACAGTATCTAAAACACCTATCTGGGTGGTTCAAGACTTTAATTCTAACACTTGGGAGATAGAGGCAGGTAGACTGAGGTCAGCCTGGTCTATCTAGTGAATTCTAGGCCAGCCAGGGCTACATGGAGACCCTGTATCAACAAAACAAAACACCTTCACCTACTTAGATTCCTAGTCCTTTTCCCTAAAATTCCAAGTTTCTTCCACATGATGGCAAAGTCTGTCACAATATAAAATTAGGGAATGGAGTGTTCTAGGCTAAGAGAAAGTGACAATCAATACCATATACTGGAACAATTTTCTTCACAGAATGAGGATAAAGGGCTGGAGAGATGGTTCAGTGGTTAAGAACACTATTTGCTCTTCCAGGGGACCTGGGTTCAATTCCCACCACACATGTGACTCAGTTCACAACTGTTTGTAACTCAAGTTCTGGGAAACCCAATGCCCTCTTCTGGTCTCTGCAGGCAACAGGCACACACATACCTGCAGGCAAATCACCTATACCCCCTGGCTTATGGGGTGGCATGTGGCTCTTGGTTGCCCATGTTCTGTCTGTACCTAAAGCAAACTACTCTGGTCCTTTTACTGCCTGTGGCCCAAGATCCTGTTTCAGAGAAGGAGCTGCTGACTACTTTGGAGGAATTAATTAACTGTGCAACACTATATCCCAGAGGCCCAGCCCCACCCTCTGGGATCAGCTGATGCCCAGAAGAACAAAGAAGCTAAGAACAAAAGGGCAACTGATCCTGCATTTAAAAAATATATTTATTTTATATTATGAGTTTTTTTCCTGCATGCATGTATATGTACCACATATATGACTGGTGTCTGTGGAGGCCAGAAGAGGGCATCAGATCCCTTGGAAATGGAGTGGAATTATAGATGGTCATGAGCTGTCATGTGGGTGCTGGGATTCAAACCTGGGCCTTCTCTAAGTACTCCAAACAGCTGAGCCATCTCTCCAGTGTCCTGATCCAGCATTCCTATTCACCTCCCTAGCACTTCCACATGCTGATGTACTGGAAAAGGCATCAAAATCCATGGTCCTGAAGAGTGACAAACACCCTTTGAGTCAGAATTCAGTCAATTCTGAATCAACAAAGAGTCAGTTGGGTTCAGTCTAACACCAGGTGTCAGGTTATTCTCTAGTCTCCAAAAATGGGGCTCCTCTGTATTAGGCACAGTTGCCTGAACCAGCAGTGCTGATCACCTTGCTGGTTTTAAGGCTATGACAGCCTGTGCTGTGGATTGCTTAAGGATCCTAGTGGATCCAAAGCTATGGCAACCATATGCCTTGGCTTTTCCAAGAATATCAATTGCAAATATTCTGTCTAGCTGTTCCCAGAAACCACAAAAATGTTCCAGAGATTCTAATAGTTCACCATCCCAAATATTTCCCAGATTATCACCTACACACAGTAACAGTGCAAAAATTCTTCAGATTTGGGGGCCTGGAAATGCGAGTTGATAGCCAAGGTGTAGCTCTAGAGATCTGTGAACCTTGAGTTTGGATGTAAATTCCATTGCACCTGGACTGCAGGAGCAGACCATGTTTCCTCTGCTCCAGCACTCATTCCCCGGGCTGCATTTGCCTCCTTCTAAGAGCTCCTCCTTCCCTGGGAGGCGGGCCAGGGGTTGCCAGGACACTGTGACACAGTCCTTGTAGACTTCTCAGACACTTACCCACGGGACACTGACACTTGGAGGTTGTAACAAGGGAGAAGAGGCTTGTCTGAGAGTTCGAACATGAAGTCATCCTGTTCTGAATCGTCTCCTTGCTCGGCACTCCCAGGAGGATTATGGAGGAGGTCACAGGCAAACCCGTCTTTTTTCTCTGTAAAGTGAGTAGCCAAGGGATCAGCTACAGGAATAAAACTGAAGGAAGGAAAAAGCTCCAGCCAGAGAAAGGAATACAAAGGGGCTGCTTAGGAGATAAATTGTAAGGCCACAAGTCCTGGCTGGATTGACTACGGGTCCACATCCTCGAGAGGTCACATGAAAGTTCTAGTCTTGGAAGGAAATACGTTGTGGCCAGAAGTCCAGTATCCTTCTCCACCCTCTGATTAGAAAAAGCAAAGTACTCTCAAAGGATGGCAGCTCAGCCCTTCTGGATGGAAGACAGAAGATACCAGTCAAGGACTACAGTAAAAGCAAAACACCTGTCCTCTGGTTCTAGCTCCCCCAAGCCACCTCACTGCCTGATCCTCAAGTCCAGGGACTCAGAAGGTTCCCTTCCTCATCCAATCCTTTGGGTGTGGCCCACTGCTTTTCAGCCCAACTTGCTCTTAATCTTCAGCCCCTGGCTCACACTGGACAAATGCTGGATGATCACAGAAAAAGGTGTGCTGGTCTTCCTGCTGCATGATGTTTGGGCCAGAGGGTTAAGGGCTCAGGACAACGTTAATCTCAAAAACAAGGGCTAAGCCTGGTGTGGTGGTGGCTCACACCTTTCATCCCTGCTCTTGGGAGGCAGAGGCAGAAGGATCTCTGAGTTCCAGGCCAGCCAGAGTTACATGGTAACACCCTGCCTCAAAAACAAATCAAAGGAAAACAAAACCAAACCCATAGAAGAAAATAAAACAAAAACAAGGGCTGTGAGAGAGAATAAAAGTTGCCACATGAGGGCTTGACACTTTCTACAGTGTGAGCACGATAGACAGAGGCTAACACTAGGAGTTACAAAGCACCCAGGTGGGGAGAGGTAGAAGGCAGGGGAGGATGATTTTATGCAAATCCTTGCAGCATCTCAGGCTTCATACTAGTGACTGCAGTCTGAGGGGGAGGGAAAAGGGCCTATAAGCTACTACCAGGTGAGGAAGGGCCTGCCTCCACAGTGGGGCTCCTACCGCCAAGAACTGGTGAGCCATATCCAGTCTCCCGTGATTCTTCCCACTTAGAGCTTACCCAACACAGAACTGCTGTAAAAATCCCAGGATGCTCGAGGATCGCCCTCTGCCCTGCCCTGAAGATCCGAGAGGTGATCTGAGGAAAGAAGGGAAGGTGTGAGACATGGAGGAAATCTTGAGGATTATTCCTGTGGGATTGGGGGGAGGGGGAAAGGCCACAAGAGGGGCCAGGGGTGACAGGAAAGAGATCCACTTCCTGTTCACAACAGATTAGAAGCAGGCAGTCAGAAGTGTCATGCAGCCCATCAATATATGGCCTAGTTTTTAATAAAAGAAAAAAAACAGCCTCCAGTATTTTAAAACATGGAGATTTCACTTACAAATTAGATTTCCAACTTTTTATTTAAGAAAATAGATAAAAATATAAAGATCTGGCAATACTGCCTCTACATTCCTGTATGTCAACTGTTGGCTGGAGAAAGCTGTGACACATACAGTGTCCAGTCCCTACTGGGCCTCTTCTCTTTTTTACACATCAGCCAGAAGGCATGTAGCTTAAGGACCTCAGTTTCAAAAGGCACAGACATTCTCTACAAACAGAATCCTACGCCTATCACGGTATTAATGTGCCCAGTCATGATCTATCTTTAAAGTAAGGTAAATAGCTATGGGTGTAGCTCAGTGGTAGAATGCATGCTTAGCATGTGAAAAGTCCTAGAGTTGATGGGAAGGAAGGAAGGAAATAAAATTTTTGAGATGGTGTCTTAGGGATTTTATTGCTGTGAAGAGACACCGTGACCATTNCCTAAAAGTAAAGCTAGGCATGGCAGCACACACACATGTAATCCCTTCTACTCAGAAGGCTGAGGCAAGAGAATCAAGTTTGAGGTTAGCCTGGGCCACCTAGAAGAAACCCTGTCTCAACAAAACAAAACAAAACAAAACCCCCTTTGCTTCTACCCAAAAGAGCTCAACACAAGGTGCTAGACAATGGCTCAGCAGGTAAATAGTGCTTGCTGTACAAGCCTGGTGACATGAGTTTGATCACTGGAAGGCATGGAAAAAACTGGGTGTGTTAGTAAGCATATAGTCCCAGAACTCCAATGACAAGGCTCAAAGTGGAGACAGGAGAATCAACTGAAAGCTCACAGAGCAGCTGGGCTGGAGTATACAGCAACAAAAACAGACTCTGCTTTCCAAGGTGCAATGAGAGCACCAACACCCCATAATTTATCCCTGACTTCTACACACGTGATGTGGCCCACATCGGGTGACACATATACGCACACACACACGTATGAATACACACAATAAATTAATCTTTGAAAAAAACTGAAGACAGGTGCACAAACAAAATTTTTATGCTCACGAATGGACATAGCTCTATTCACAATAGTCAAAAGCTGCAAACAGCCCAAATGTCCAGTGAATGGATAAACAAAATGAGGTAATGTCCATACAGAAGAATATTACTAAACCATAAAAAGGGACATAGATGGTAACTAAAAGAAGCCAGACACAAAAGGCCATATAAAAGAATAGAGTACTAATATGTCACATAGATGAATCTTGAAAACATGATGCTAAGTGTAAGAATTGGTTACAAAGACCACATATCATATAATTCCATCTCAAGAAAATGTCCAGACTAGGCAAGGGCAGTAAGAGAGAAAGCAGAAAAATATTTAAAACAAACAAACAAACAAAAAACCATGGTAAACTTTACTATTTTAAGGCCAGGAAGTGATGGCACATGCCTTTAATCCTAGCGCTTGGGAGACAGAGGCAGGGAGATCTCTGAGTTCAAGGCCAGCCTGGTCTACATAGTCAGTTCCAAGGCAACAGGCCTGTTACATAGAGAGATCTTGTTTTGAAAAACCAAAAAAAAAAAGGGGGGGGCTGGAGAGGTGGCTCAGAGGTTAAGAGCACTGACTGTTCTTCCAGAGGTCCTGAGTTCAATTCCCAGCAACCACATGGTGGCTCACAACCATCTGTAATGAGATCTGACGCCCTCTCCTGTATACATAACAAATAAATCTTTAAAAAATAATTAAAAAAATTATTTTGAAAAGTTGCAACAGACTTTATGGTCATGTGCNAGAGCACTGACTGTTCTTCCAGAGGTCCTGAGTTCAATTCCCAGCAACCACATGGTGGCTCACAACCATCTGTAATGAGATCTGGTGCCCTCTTCTGTATACATAATAAATAAATCTTAAAAACAACAACAACAACAAAAAACGGGACAGAAAGCAGATTGAGTATGTCAGTGTTGGGAGAGGGCAGTAACGCAGTGACTGAGAATAGAGCTGGGTTTTCCCTCTGTAATGATAAAAAGTTGTGAAACCAGATAGGGGTGATAGTAGCAGAACACTGTGAATCGACAACATTCCATCACTTGATTGTCTAAAGTGGCTAACCCTGAAGATCTTCTATGTGTGTACTACCACAATTAAAACCTAACCTACCTCTTGTTTCCTCGCTTTTAAGATGGACCCCAGGTCACCCTCAGCCTCCTTGTTTCCTAGCTAGGCATCAGTTAGTGAACAGGTTCACCTCTTATTCCCACGCAGATACAAAGCAGGCCTACTGGCTTTCCTGACAAAATTAAGTGTTCTGTCTGTGAGTACAGAGTTTGGAAGTTGCCAGTGTGCCATATAGTACAATTAGCAGGCCAACTGAGCTGTGGG
Organism: Neotoma lepida; assembly: GCA_001675575.1. Taxonomy (NCBI): domain Eukaryota; kingdom Metazoa; phylum Chordata; class Mammalia; order Rodentia; family Cricetidae; genus Neotoma; species Neotoma lepida. Next base: position 404,021 of record LZPO01027372.1, read on the forward strand.
TGATTGCCACCAGCTCTCAAGTAGCACCTAGGCAACAGGAAAGAAGAGAGTCCAAAGAACACAAGGAGGGAAGGGTGACTACCTGCAAAGCCAATCCCAGGAGGAAGTTGGCAATTATTTCCCCAAGGAGTGCAGCTGGCTTCCTCCACTGAAAAGTACCACTGCTATACAATGCCTCCCTTCTGGGCCAAACACGCAGCAAGAACTGTCTGTTAATGCAAGTTACCAAAGCCACTACTTTCTTAGCCATCTTCTGGGACATGAAGAGCTGCTCCCATTGGAAAGGCACCAGGGAAAATAGCAGAGTGGGGAACCTAAGTTGTGTAGATTAGACCTCTGCACACCACATATAAAACCTGAGGCCCTGCTGACAGCCCTGACTCTTCTATACACTGTACCATCTGAGACAGGACTTCCTTCCAGAAGCATCTGCTGGGTCCGTGTCTATCTAGAATGAGTCTAGTCCTGTATTTTGTCTCATGGGAAATAAGGGAAAGGAGGCCCTTGTTTTTAAAAAGGGAGGAACCAGGTCTATTTTATTCACTATTGTATCTCCTGTGCTGCAAGTCCAGGGCCTGGTACCTAAGAACAGCTTATTAGACTAGGGAAGGAAGAGAGGAGGAAGAGGGGAAAAGGAGAGAATTACTATAAAGTGAGATAGCACAGTGCTTGCTTAAGCAGCATGCCAAAAACATATGCACTCTGCTGCCCCTGTTCCCCCTACCCCTAAGTCACACAAGGATTCACATTCCTGGGGCTCCTCACTAGGAACTGCTTTCAGAGCCCACGGCACATTCCTCTAATTCTCTCCACTGCCTGCAAAGCTTTGTCTTGGACAGGTGAACTTGCCTTTTTGAGATAGCCCAAAGTTAACTGGCATGAGCAAAGCAGCTAAAGTTGGAACAGGCCTGTGAGTGACAGACACATGGGAGGAGTCACTTGATAGTGTAGCTTTAATGCACACTCCTCAGATGTGACTACCATCAAAATGAGTGGCCTTCCTTTTTTTTTTTATTCTTCTTCCACCCCCACCAAACTTTTAAGATTTTATCCTTTGTGTGAGAAAGTGCCCTGGGCACTTCCCTTCTAGGTATACATGCAACAGAACGGACAACGAGTAAACCAAACAAGTATTTGTGCATGTATGATCAAAGCTGCACTACTGACAAGCTAAAAGATGGACACAGTGCAAATGGCTATGCATGAATGAGCAGATAATATACATGGCATATACACACACAATGACATGTTACTAGTCAAGCATAAAAAAATAGAATGTAAGGCCAGACAGATGGTTCAATGGGTAAATGTGCCTCAAGCCTAATGATCTGAGTTCAATCCCAGGGCTCCACATGGTAGAAGGACAGACTCAATTTCCACAACTTATCCTCTGACCCCCCAACACACACACAGAGGAGGGGAATTAATTTTAAAAAGGAACGTAGTACTGAAATATGCTAGCATATGGATGGACCACGAAACACCCACTACACTACATGATTATGCCAGACACAGAAGCCTCAGGTTGTAGGGCTCCATGTAGATGAAGTCTGGAATAGGTAAATCCACAGAGACAAGATTGCAGAGTGGTAAGTGTTAGGAGCAGAGAAGAAAAGATGATGGGAAGCAAATACTTAAACTGGTCCAAAGTTCTATGCAGGATGATGATAACGTTTCAGAACTAGACAGAAGTAGTGGCTGAAGAATGCTATAAATGAACTAAAAGCCACTGAACAGATCACTTTGTGATCACTAATTTTATGTAACATGAATCTTACCTCAACATCTTTTGATTGAAGGCACCCTCAGTACCTCATTGTTAAGCACATAGTCCCTTGTTCCCATGTATGGAGTGGCAGCCAGTAGTTTCTCTAGATCCTAGCATCCCATCATACCCTTCCCGGCCAGCTAAGTCACCAGCTGAGGGGTATGAAAGGAGAAAGACTAAGAAATGAGATGTCTTCGACATAGGGCCATACCACAGAGGTCTGTGGCAGGGAAAAACAAAAATCTGTGCTTCAGTGACCTTGAATGGTCAAAAGCTAACCCTTTCATCAGTGAAAGGAAAGGAAGTCTCACACTTTTTCTACTGCCTCAATATAAACTGCAAAGTTCCCTCCAACCTGTGTTCTTCCCCACAGAGGAGGAAAATGGGGTCTGTTTTCCTTCTCAGCTAGATTGGATGCTGCTCTTTTTTCCAAAGGGTCAAAGGTAAATGAGCCACAGGCCTGTAATTTGGTCCAAGGGGGAAGCCTTTCAAAGATCTCCTGGGGGTTTGGACAGCTCCATGCTCCAAGTCCTACAACAAGGAAGAAAGGGTTTACTATCTGGCCTTTAGCATCCAGAACCTAACAGAAGCTCAATAAATGGATGGGCGGAAGAACAAATGAAGTAGTGCTACACTACCCTCCATGAGCTCCGGAGAAATGGGCCTTGGCTGGAGTCAACCCATCTTAAGGAAGTCCACATTTATAACCCAAGTCAGTCACCCTCTGCTCTATTTAACTCACTACAGGAACACTGTACCTGGTCATGTTCCTTTGGGGACTTAGACGTTCAGTCCCAGGAAGCCATTCCAGAACAGGAGGAGCCTTGCATAGTGGGAAAAGCTATGCATGAGGAACAAGTCAGATGACCACAGAAAATGGAGCCCTTAGCATCCTACATGGGTTTGCTTCATTTTCTGCTTCTGCTAGGCGAGGATGAGACAATTCATCTCCGGAGCACCTGGCCAAGCAAGTGCTTGAAGATGAAAAGGAGAGCACTTTTAAATGTTGCAGCCAGACAGGTGAGTGGAAATTGAAAACAAAAAACCAAAACAACCTCCATCTCCAAAGGACCAAATAAATGAATAAACATGTCCAAATCCCATGCATACATACCTAGATATACGCTCTAGCATCGGTAAGAGTGCTTCCCTACTCTCCACCTTATGAACATCACTCTGCCTTGTGGTTCCTGGGGAACCAGTGAGGTATTATTCAGGGATGAAAGAGAAGAGAGGGACTGCTCAGTTTGAGGCATCAAGAGTCCCCAATGATTGCTCATCATGAATACACTCAATGTCACTGAATTAGTCACTTGAACTTTGAATTCCATTTCCTTTTTTAAGACAGGGTCTTGTTGCTCACCTAAGTAGTATGCGCTGGCCTGTAACTCACTATGTAACCCAGGACAGCTTCATGATCCCAGCAATCTTCCTACCTTAGCCTCCTGCCACTGGTCACGACCAGCCTTAATATTATACTTCTCAGGGGCCCAGAAGAGAAACTATGTGACGGCGAGATTAATTTTCGGGAAATGAATCTAAGTACGCCAAGCTCTATGTCCGTCTAACTTTATTTATCTGGGATGAAATCCTGTCTACACAGCTTCAGCTCTGTTCTCAAGCCTAGTTCCTTTCTGTTTAATTCTCTCTATATTTATCTACTGTCCCCTCTGAGTTCTATCTTAATTCTCTCCTTTAAATTCTGCCTCATCTAGGTCCTTCTCATCTCATTCTTACCCATCCAATACTTTCCCATCTGGCTCTTCCTCATCTTCCATCCTGTCCTCAAGTTCTCCCTCTAGTTCTCCAGTAAAAGTCCTCAAAAATCCTCTCCCATCTCAATCCTCAAAAATTCCTCTCGCCGGGTGGTGGCGGCGGACGCCTTTATTCCAGCACTTGGGAGGCAGAGCCAGGCAGATCTCTGTGAGTTCGAGGACAGCCTGGTCTACAGAGCGAGATCCAGGACAGGCACCAAAGCTACACAGAGAAACCCGGTCTCGAAAAAACCAAAAACCAAAACCAAACCAAAACAAAACAAAACAAAAACAAAAACAAAAAAAATTTTAAAAAATCTCCTCTCTGTCCTTATCCCTCTCAGTTCTCTGTCCTCCAGTTCTCTGAGCTATATTGTCATAAACCCAGGCAAAGCAATCCTCCCCCTACAGCCAGGTCCCAGGCCTGAATTCCTGCAAGGTCATAAAGGCAGGTAAGAATTTCCTGAGGCAGTGATTGTCAGTCTTTCTTTTACAACCTGAAAATGGATTGGTTAAAGGAGGAGGTCAGCTGAGGGCTGATATCAGTTAGTATATCAAAAAATGGAATTTATGTGCTCAATCTACATTCTTAGAAGTGGTTAGTTAAGTTAGGGGGGTCTATAAAGTTAGTAAGGTTGTAAGACTAGACTTCAGGTGTGTGCCACCACAGACAGCTATCTCACCTTCATTTTCAAAAAAAGTTCTATTCATCATCTGTTCAGTCACTCCTCCTCAAAAGAGCTTTGGGGTCTAAGTCCTCTCTACCTGGGGTGGGGGGTGGGGCTGCTGGCTCCTACAAATGCCTGCCTCCACTGGAGGATCATGTCAAGGTCTGAGTCTAGGTTGCTAGAACTTTCCCTAGTAAGGAGAGCCCTGCCCCTACATGGAGAAGTGTTGCCCCAATCTATTAACACTCCCTTGGAGCATGACCTCCCTACGCATGAACTGAGAAACATGTGCCAAAACCTGAATGAAGATGCCCAGATAGGCAAGAGTACTAGAGTTTAGGAAAGTCTCCTCTGGATTCTACAACACGAACAAGCACTTTACTTAGGAAAGGGGATGTCAAAAGGCTAGCTATATGTCAGTGAGATGTCTCAGTGGATAGAAGTGCTTGCTGCACAAACCTGATGACCTAAAGGCTAGCTATATGTCAGTGAGATGTCTCAGTGGATAGAAGTGCTTGCTGCACAAGCCTGATGACCTAAGTTTCATCTCCTGAAAGTTAACCACTGACCTCCACATGTAGGCTGTGGCATTGACGCATGCACCCCCCTCCCTCGCGCGCGCGCGCACACACACACACACACACACACACACACACACACAAGTTTTAAAAATCTTTTTAGCTGAGTGTGTTGGCACACACCTTTAATGCCAGCATTCAGAAGGCAAAGACAGGTAGATGTTATTTAAGAGAAAGCTTCAGACCTCTGAGTTTGAGGCCTGCCTGGTAGACATAGCAAGTTCTGGGTCAATCAGAGCCACATAGTGAGGCCCTGGCTCAAAAAGTCTTTTAAGAATACCTAGGAGAGGGGTTGGAGAGATGGCTCAGAGGTTAAGAGCACTGGCTGCTCTTCCAGAGGTCCTGAGTTCAATTCCCAGCACCCATATGGTGGCTCATAACCATCTGTAATGAGATCTGGTGTCCTCTTCTAGCCTGTAGGCAGGACACTATATACATAATAAATCAATCTTTAAAAAAAAAGAATACCTAGGAGATTGGGATGAGTTTATAGAAATAAAAGGGAAGAAGTGCTTATTTCTCATTTTTAGCCAATAAAAATAGTGTCAATCAGGTGTAGAGGTGCACACCTTTAATCCTAGCACTCAGGAGGCAGAGGCAGGTGGATCTCTGCCAGTCTGGTCTACATAGCAAGTTCCAAGACAGCCACGACTACATAGACCCTGTCTCTCAAAAAAAAAACTGTCACCATTTAAACTCTTGGAGTTTTAGAGAAGAGGTCAGGGATGAAAACAGAGTTCATTTACTCAATAAAGTAGCAGAGGTATTACTTTACTTGACCTCTACTTTGTACAGGGCACTTTCTAGCCAGAGTTCCCACAAGTTATGAAAGACAAAGCTTCATGAAATGCCTTCATTAGACTGGCATATTCTAGATGTTAGTCCGTACATGGTCCTGGGAATCCAGAGTGCAAAAGGGCCATGGAAGCATCTAAAACAGAATGCACATATGGGAGGATGCTACAGATGCTGTACCCTTGGGATGGCTCTGCTAAAGTGAGTACCAGTCATCACTGGTAAAAGTTAAGTGATTAATGAAAAGAAATCCCTAAGTGGCTGTGTCTCATGAGGAACAGATCTCAAGGACCTAGAGCCACGGGGAAAGAAATGGAAAAGGAAGCCTCCAGTCCCCCAGCCCAAGGTAAGTCAGGCCGGAAGCCCTGAGGCCTATACTTCAAGGGTTAGTTAAATTCAATGGGACCTGTCTAGAGGATGGCTGAGCTCAAGTCAAAACCTCCCTAGGCAACCTGTCATCCCCATCCCTTGCCTCCAGCAGCCTCTACAATATAAAGGGAGTATTCCCCACCCCTTTCCCCTTCTGTGGGAACCTTTAGGACACGTTCTCTTACTTCCTCCTTAATAGCTACTCAGGGAATCTTTCTTAAGTAAGCATGACTCCCTACCTGGGAACCAAATACTGCATCCTTTGCAGGGATAGTTGGGGACTAATGGGGTCAAAGCTTAGGTGAGAGAAGGGAACAGACTGTTCTGGCACAGCTGAAGCCTGTGAGGAGGGTCATAGCTGCAAGTCCCAACTGCAGCACCCATCACTCAGGCAACCTCAAGGACTAAGCCATGCTGTCACAGAAAGTTAAAGGTTCCTGAGATAAAGTCAGAAGGGACTGACACTGAGCTTACTCAAACTAGCTTTCCCCCCTTTCATTCCTCCACCCCACCTGCCCAAGTCAATCAGAGCAACCTGCCTACCTACAGACACACTACTAGAGAGAAAAATCAATGCAATGGCTTTTGGCCCTGACTATGGGCCTGAACATGACGCTTCCCTAGAAGATGGAGGGTGGGGAAGAGAGAGGGAATGGAGAGAAGGGGATAGTGGAATGCACAGGGAATATCAAAGTTACCATGGGAGAAGGGCCATGAGTAATAAAGCTTCAGAAAGGGTCTCAGAGGTACCACTTTAATTACAATCAAGGAGAGATTGCAGAAACAGCAAAATGGGGATTATCTGTTCTCTACCAATGACATTCCATTCATAGCACAGGTCAACAGATCTTGCTCCCAGCTAAGAGTATAGCCAATCTCCCACCAGGAGGCTTGCTCCAGACACCTAGTGGTGAAATGAGTCCCTGTAGGATGTTAGGGCCTAACAGAGATAGTGATGTGGACACTCACGGCAAGCAGCTTTTTAAAGTAACTAGAGATTCCTAAGACACTGAAGGAATATGTGAGGAGGGTGGACACCCCTCATGGGGGCTGTCTAGGACAGAGTTATTAAAGAGCACCACCACCACCACCACCACTGGTCGGAGTCCAAGGCCAACCCTGAGGATTCTGACTGTAATTTTGGTCCATGCTTACCACTGAGAAAGCGCTTCATGTTATCACTGCTAGCCAACTTCATGGCTGTCTGACCCGAGTAGGTAGCCAGTGTGGGATCAGCTCCATAGGATAGCAAGAGCCAGATGGTCTCCAGGTTGTCATTGACCACAGCATCATGAACTGGCCTGTGGAAGTCATATACGGTCAGTGAGACAGGACTCAAGGGGGGAATTTTTAGGCTTCAGGCTACTATATTAGAGGAAGGGAAGGTAAGATGATACTGTGCTCAGGGTATCCCCAATGCAACATGGGTAAGATTCAGGGCAGAGAAGCCACCTCTGGCCTGCAACTCTTATCCTATCTGGCCATGTCTTTATCTTCTCTGCATCTCTTTTTTTTCTCTCCCATCTCTCTCCTTTATGTTCCCCTGCATCTTCAGACAGTATCTAGAGCACAATGTAGATTTACTACTAGTTCAGCAGAGAACAGGTCTCTGGTGGAAGTTAAAACTAAAGCAGATGTGGGTGGTTGTTGAAGGAGGACCCAGATGACTGCTCAAGGGCAGGGATATGTAGGGAGGCTCCATACCAGGTAGCAGCCAAGCAGAGCCTATATATTTTGATCTGGGTCCTTCTACTTGGTATGTGGCATCCCTTGGAACCTTCCTGAAGTAGGTCCTCTGAGGAGAGTGGGTGTAACTTCTCCAAAACACAGCGAGTGTTTATGTTTGTGTATGTGTGTGCATTAATATGCCATTGCATTTACTTATTTATTGTGTGTGTGCGTATGCATGAATATATGCGTGTGGAAGTCAGAAGACAACTTGCAGGAATCAGCTGTCTCTTTCCATCATGAGGAACCCAAGACTGTCAGGCTTGGTGGCAAGTGACTTTACATACTTTATTACAGATTTACAGGCTAATCTCAAAGACGCAGGTAGCTCATTTTTTAAGTGCACAGAGACCAACTTACAAAAACCAAATCTGGAATGTCACTACAACATTAGCTTCCTGCTTTTGATCCTAAGGCATCAATTCCACATGAGACAAATGGCCCACCAGGATGATACTCAGGAAGGTTGAATGGACCTGGCATGGGACAGGATGAACCCTGGACAAGTTAAACCTTTCCTTAGTCCAGTATGGACTGGCCACTAGGAACTCATCAGTTCCTATCCTAAGCTGGCTCCCTTCAGCCCACAGAAATGCTTTCGAAGGCTTCCTGGTAAGGCCTTTTTGACACCAGCAGCTGGATATGCTGCAAGTATCCAGGCTGGAATAAGACCTCTGCAGTGAAGGACTGAACTGTGGTTTGAGACTTGGCAGAGAAGCAGCTTTCTTGCCTTGTGCCGTCCTGCGAGCTGCAGTTCACATTAGCCCCATGTTGCAACAGGATGTTCAGGATATCAGTCCAGCCCCGGGAACAGGCCTCGTGCAGGGCTGTGTAGCCCGCATTGTCACGGTGATTCACGTCCTCACTGTGCTTCTGGAGGCAATACAGAACAACGTCCTGTGGGGATGGGGATAGCTCTGTGAGCAAGGAGAAGTCTATTTTTTGGAATCATCCCTGTTAGACTCACTATCTCACAAGTGTCTGACAAGTCCCAGAACCTGTCCTTTATATATGGGGACAAACGACACATTTCAACCTCCATCGACAGGGCCCCAGCTCCGAGCTGTTTCCTTGGCAGGAGGAAGATATTTCTTATGGCCAAGAGTACTCATCCAGGTGATGATCACTGGGGTAAGGTCCTCAGAGCGGCCCCCCTGCTGCCCAGAACTCACCTTTTTGAGCTTTACAAGACAGAGATGGGGAGGTCTGTTCTTGACACGGTCATACACTCCAGTTACTGTACCAAGCACAACTCTGTTTTTTTTCCTTGTTTTGAGACAGGGTCTCACTGGATTCCAGGCTGGCCTTTAACTCCCTATGTAGCCAAGGATGACCCTGAATTCCAGCTCTTCCTGTCTCTGCTTCCTGAATACTTGGGTTCCAGGCATGGAGCAGCACTCCACCCAGTATATGCAGTGTGGGGAACTGAGCCCAGGGCTTTGTGTTTGCTAGGCAAACATCTGAACTACATCTCTAGCCCCACGATACACTTCTGTCACTCAGCCTCAGGTCATGCCTACCTTCCTGGGGCTGAGGTGACAAGGTGACAGGACCAGACATAGAACTCAAGTGACTTGAAGCACTCCTGCTAGCCTAGGACAAGGCTATGAATAAACTAGGATGGCGGTTGGCAGTGCCACTGGGTGACTGGCTTCCAGATCATTGTACCCACTATTGTTCTGCTGTCAACACTTTGAGGTGGAGAAAGCTACTGTGAGTCTGGGCTGTGCCTGTTGCTTGCTGCATATAGAAAGCACCATGATGCCTTCACGAAGACCTCTTCACTCTCACTAACAGAGAGTTCCACTCTTCTCCAGACCAAGTTCCAGTTCTGGTCTTTGCTTCTCCAGTGTTTGCCTGTTGTTGATTCTGCAGAGACTGGTTATCAGTGCATATTCAGGTCTCCCTAATATCCATGTAGAGATCCACACTAAACCTCAAGAGAGGTAAATTGGCTGGTTGACGGGGACACCATGAAAGCTGCACAGAGCACACTTCTAGGTATAGAAAGCCTACTAAAGAAGGCAAACTCTGGAATGCAGTTAAGCTCACATCCACAAATAAATCCTGAGGAAACCATCATGGAGGAGGATGAAGATACATAGTCAAGGGTATTTGTGTGTCAACAAGAAGTGGAAAAAGATGAAAATGTATACCTACATTCAGCCTCAGGTAACTTTCATCAAGGTAAATGGGGAATCCTTCCACTCCTCAGCAGTTGGTAGTAAAAAGACTTGTTTGAACTCAGACAAAAGTACTGTCATAAATGATATTGGACACTATTTTGTTTTTTTTGAGATAGTTAGAGGTAGCCCAGGCTAGCTTTGAAGTCACTATGTAGCTGAGGCTAGCTTTCAACTGCTGATTTGCCTACCTCTACCTCCTAGGGGTTGGGATTACAACCTGGGTAATTCATTATACACAACTTGCCATATCATTTAATATTGCTAACTTTAGGTTTTTCTTTGCAGTAAGATATACTTACATCAAAGTCCTTAATATGACAAAATAAGCACTCAAGAACTGCTGCTAGCCGGGTGGTGGTGACACATGCCTTTGATCCCAGCACTTGGTAGGCAGAGGCAGGCGGATCTCTGTGAGTTCGAGGCCAGCCTGGGCTACCAAGTGAGTTCCAGGAAAGGTGCAAAGCTACACAGAGAAACCCTGTCTCAAAAAACCAAAAAAAAAAAAAAGAACTGCTGCTTTGTTTGCCTTCCTTCCCATGTATAAGGAAGTGGGAAGTGGGGTTAGCTCTGGCTTTGTTTATAGAACGTGCTCTTGCTCCGTCTACATGAAAGCCAAAATGAGGAGAAACTCCAGGAGTTAAAGTGTGAACAATAATCACTCTGTGTTCTTCTTGGTTGGGGAAGCCACTGCATAGGTAAGGTAAGACAAATCCCCTTCCTAGCCTAGGGATGTAGCAGATGATATTGTGCTACTATTTCAATTGCATTTATCCCGAGTTGACTTTTCAATGAGCTTCAAGTACCTTCCCACATACTTCGATAAGACAAGGGGCAAAGAAGCCTCAGAGGGAATGTGGACAGTAAAGGGAGACCAGTCAGACTTAGGCCCCAGAAGAGCCAATGGCATAGCGCTGAGGTCCAGGCCAATGTCATCCTGTCACTGCTTGCCTGCTTAGGGAGAGCTTACTCACCTTATAGCCTAGTCGAGCTGCTCGCTGCAGGAGGGTCTCACCAGCGTTTTTGTTTACTATGAGTCTCCGTGCCTCTGGGGGGATCTGTCGGGCAGTGGGTGACTCTGAGGCCTCTTCTGGGCCAGCACTTCGGTACTTGGAGGGTGTACATGGTTCTGTGGGCTTCACTGGAGTAGGAGATTTAGAAGTTCGTGTCTTCTGCTGGCTCCAACGACCTTTGCTCTGGAAAGAAGAAATGAAGTCCTAGGTCAGATCAGGCAACATATCCAATTCATCATGGCCATGCCATTTCTCTGCCAAAGCCACCTCACTACTTCTGCACTCATGCTGTGCTTTACTGACAGACAGTACGCCAAGTGGCCCTGTCTACTGTCAGCTTGGAGACTAAAGGCTAGGCTAGTTACTAGCCATGTGAGGTTATTTTCAACTTTTACATCTCCTTGGGTGGATGTTCAAAGTATAAGATCCTCAGCCCCATAAACCATGGCATGGCAGGAGGACTGAAAATTGGGTAGAGACAGCCCAGCTTCTCTAGAGCACTTGGCATGCCTCTTCTACCTGTTGTTGAGGTTTTGGATAAGCCATGTCTGTAAGTAATAAGAACAAAGAAACACAAGAGACAGCAGTCTGGTCACAATTTTCAATACCTTCACTCTTATTGTATAAACCTGCCCCCATATCCAACCTCATAGGCTTTCCCCATCTTTCTATGGCCTAAGATTATGTTCAGGCCCATCTAGGACAGTGTACTGTGAGGCTCTGGAACCAGACAGGGCTGGGTTTGAAGTTTGCTTCTGCCATCCACTAGTTACAACACTTTAAACACAGCCTAACTTCTCTGAGCATTACTTTCTCCCTTGGAGGGCCTTTGAGATAACCAACTACTACAAAGGCTATGGACTACAAATGTTCTAAGAGCTCTGTCTTCAGAGCTGACCCATGGGTGCTTCTCTTTGCCTCCTTTTGAATCGAAGGTACATAGAAGGTTCCTATGCTTGTTTTCCTGTGCCCTCCTTGGTCTGTGGGGGTACAGGTCACTTGTTTATCAAACTCTGGTTCTAGATGAGGAATAACTGTGCTGAAGTAACTGTGTTCAAAGAACCACTGTATTCAAAGATGGGAGCAGCCTCAGCTGCATGTGGCTGAGAGTCTAAGATATGAAACTGAATGATAACCAAGGGGCATTAGTAGGGTTTAAGTATACCCTGCATACAAGAGAGACATGAATCCACTAGAAGCCAGAAAGAAGACTAAGGAGGTGGCCACCATGATGGACTCAGAGGACCCTACTCCTGACAGTCAAGCTCTTGCGTAGCTAGCTTCCTTCCCACATGAGATAAGGCTCACCTAGGTAATCAACAGGAGACTGCAAAAGTGGGGGGCGGGGGATGACTTTCAAGGCCAGGTCCTCAAAGACACTGGCTCCTGTATGGTTCTCTCTCAAATCATTTTCTGTGGTGAAAGCCAGCAGCCCTTTGGGGAGATCCATGAGGAAAGGAAAAGAGGCCTCCTGCCAATAGCCAGCATCATCACACCACCCATGTGCGTGAACTACACTGGAAACACATCTTCCCAGTCTTCAAATAAATGTAGCCCTAACACCTTGACTGCAACCTCACTGCAAAACCCCATACTAGGCTCAGCTATGCTGCCCCTGAATTCCTGAGCTCCAGAAACTAAGAGACAATACATGCTTATTGTTGTGTTAGACCCACTAGGTTTTAGAGTGATCCGTTACGCCACAATGGGGCTAACATGTATATTTACTCAAAGCCCTCAGAGCATCAAGATTTCACTTAACCTATGTCTTCTACACTATTCTACAACACTTTAGCCCCACTGCCCTCTTTCTGCATATCCAGAGCCTACTTAGAATCATATAGTGTAACACCTCCCTTCCTTATTTTCTTGCTGTTTTCTAGGGGATGTTTGCATCCCCTAGTAAGGTTGTTTTTCTTTTCTTTTCTTTTTAAATGTCCTTTAGGACTGTGTCTCACTACATTGCTTAAGCTGACCTCCAACTCAGGGATCAAGCAACCCTTCTTTACACTCTACACCTGGCTCTCCAACTAGTTCCTAAGCTCCTTAGGGACACAGTTCACACTGTCACCTTCTCTTTTGTTGCTTCCAGCACTGAAGTCAGAGCTGGGTACATTATCAATCACAATTATGTGTTGACTTGATTCAAGTTATCCATGTAAAAAGCCCTGGGTGGTCAGAAAAGTTACCTAGAAAGTTACATAAAGTCAAGAAAGGAACACTAACAGACAAAATATGCAGGTCCAGGAAATCTGTGGCCTCCGGTAAATCTGAAGATCACAAGAGGTCGTGATCAGTTTCCATAGCACAAGGGTGAAAGTACAAGCCCTAGCAAGAAAGCAACAACCGTGAGGATATGATGCTGCTTTATCACCAGGAAGATGGAGAATACAATGGCAGGACTGGACGACACAGTGTAATTAAAATACTCAGGTTTTTGCTAAGCTAAGCCAGGCTCTAAAGAGTACATTTCTTTCTGGAGGCCAGGTTGCTAGAGCAGGCAAGAAGGCTGCCTGAGAGGGGGAGGAGTGAGAACAAGTAGGGGGACCCCTCCCCCTCTCATCTTCCCCCTGGCTCCGAGCCCCTGTGGGAAGAAGCCCTTGGCCAGTGCCCTGCGTTAGTGTTGCAGGAGCGTCCCCCAATCCTCCCCCCTGCCTTGCTTCCTACTACAAAGCCTCGTGCCATGAGGGCAACTGGAGCAGGTGCTGATGACTGGGAGAGAAAGAAAGGCGAGAGGGAGAAAGGGAGGCCCTGGGGAGAGACAAAACCTTCTCCAGGAGAACGTTTTAGCAGACACATTGCCAGACAGAACCCAGACAGAAGCCTAAGAGTATGCTGCTGAGTGCCAAGTGGGCTGGCTACCTTTGTTTGCGATGGGGCCATCTGAGTGTCCAGGAAAGATGGTGAGAAGAGGGGCAGGACCCTGGGACCTCTACCTCTCTCAGAACTGCTTAAAGGGGGCAGGTGTTTTCTGCCTACTCACCCACTTCCCAGGGATGTCCCAGAAATAGGCAGAAAGCACCTATTCAGAGACTGCAAGGCACACTGACAACCAGGGCTCCTCTTGAGGCAGACAAGTTTGTTTCATGTCCTGATGCTAGCAAGCAGGACCACTGAGTCACTTCACACAAGTCCTTTAAATGACTGGAATACAAGTGCCTACCTCCAAGAAGCACTCAGGAATTAAGAGTGACAACAGGAGGGCTGGGGCTATGGCTCAGTGGGTAAAAGCAATTGCCATACAAGTGTGAGGACCTGAGTTTGGATCCCCAGAACCCAGACAAAAGCTGAAGTTGTGGCACAAGAGCCTATAAACCCAGCACTCTGTGGGAAGATGGGAGGTGAATACAGAAGAATCCATAGAAAATTTCATGCCAGCTCACCCAGTGTATGCAGCAGGAAAACAACGAAGAGAGTGTCTCAAACAAGGTGGAAGGTAAAGACCTACAGTCAAGGTTGTCCTCTGACCCCATACTTGTGCTATGGCATGAATCTGCATTTATACACATGATACAAACACATACATTAAATAAAGAGTGACAACAGGAAAGATGCACTTAGTGCAAAGCAGGTTTCTGTACTATTCAGTGGGCCCCTATCTTTCTCATAATCTAAGGGTTGCAGGGAATGGATATGGATATCCTGTCATGCCAGGCCACAGTTTGTCATGCTGTACCTCTGGTTCTCTCATTCCTGTCTCTGCCTGAAGTGCAAGGATGCATACCAACCCTCAGAGAACACTTTACAGCTATCAAAGTCTGTCACAGACATTGCCTCCTTTGTTCCCCACAAGTACCCTTGTGAAACAGAAAGGGCAAGGAGCATCAGCTCCATTTTTAAAGATGAGCAAACAGACTTGAGTGTCTTGTCTAAGCTGCAACAAGGATTCATGAGGGAAGAAGGAGGAAGAAGTGGGGGAAGACTAGCATCCATCCTTTCTTTGCTAGTACCAGTTGGGAATTCCTACTTGAAAGCTAGGCAGAAGGGTAAGAATCATAACTAACCAAACCAGCCCAACGTGGCCTTTTGATTTTGGGTTGTCAATGACAGATACCTATCATAGGTACACACTGGACCTTCACTTCCTTCAAAGGTAAAACTCACCCAACATGAGGACTGTCTTATTTTTTCTTTAGTGGTACCTTGAAGAATCTAACACCAACA
This sequence comes from Neotoma lepida, assembly GCA_001675575.1. Lineage (NCBI taxonomy): Eukaryota > Metazoa > Chordata > Mammalia > Rodentia > Cricetidae > Neotoma > Neotoma lepida. The sequence continues at coordinate 419,041 of LZPO01027372.1, forward strand.
CCAGTTGTTATGAACATCAGAAGCAAATGAACCGGTAATTTTGAAAAAGATTCAAAGAATGCTTGCCTGACCAACTGGTGAGTACCCAACCTAGGCTTCCCCAGGGGCAAAGGAACAGGCGACAGGGTGGGAAAAGCTGCTAACCTAGACCCTCAAGAAACCTCAGTCTAGAGAACAAAATCCTGTCTTCTACCTTGATTGTCTCAGAAAGTTCAATAACTGGTGTCTAGTGAGTTAAGCTCAGACAGAAGCTTCTTGATTAGATGTCAACAATCTACTCAGGCTAGCACCCTGCCATATCCTTTAACCATACCTTAACTCAAAGGAAATACAAAGATTGTTGGGGAAAAGAAATCAGGGGTCAAACCATATAGTTAACTATACCTTTAGTTTCTACTCTTTAAATCTGTCCCAACCCTTCTGGAACTAGTTTAGAATACTTGCATCCACATCAGTTGACCTCCCCTATCTACTTGTTCCCTTCACCCTCCCTGAGGAAATTACTGCCAGAAGGACCTGGTAGAAAGTCTGCCTCTCTAGCCCATACCCCCAACATTCATCTCTTTGGTGGCCACACACCCTTGCCTCTTCTGAGACGTTTGCCATGTGCTTGGTCTTGCACTTTCGTTTTCCTGATGGCTTTTCTGAATTTTCAAGGCAGGCTGGCTCCTCCAGGTTATTTGGGAGGAAACCGTTTGGTGAGTCCGAGATCCCCTGGGCTTTGCTGGACAGGAGAAGGTTCCTGTTCCTGAGGCAGTGCTCTGAACTTTGGGAGGAAGTCTTCTGCTTACGGGCCTTTGAATCTGAACAAGAAACAGGAAAGAATGACTGTTAAGAGAAATGGAACACCATCCTTTAAAATCCCTCCTCTATCCGCAGGAGATAGTTTCCAGCCCTGCCAGCAGAGGGCAGCACATCTGGCTGGCCCCCCAAATGTGGGTCATTTAAAAAGGATCTTCCCATAGCCCAGAGCAAACCGGAATCTCTTTTCAGCCTTTTCCCCATCCCCTTTCTTTCTCCAAAATGAAAACCAATTTAGCAGTTTTGCTGAAGTATCAAGTACAGTGGGATGTAAGATCAAACTAGAAGGCTGACTTTATGATCTCCCCATCCAACTGTCCTGTTTGTTACTGTCTGAAGACACCAAGATCAATGCAACAGAAATTCCCCAATCCAGAAGGTATTATGGGCCTACTTAACTTAAGTGTAATGGCAGAAAGCTACTGCCTTCCTTGATTGGAAGTCAAGTCACTGGTATCACTGGTACATGGCACCATGTATCGAGAATTGTAATTTCAAAAAGGTCTGCTACAAACTCCACTAGCAAGAGCCTTACATCATATGGTCTGCCCTAAACCTCTTATATAGGTGACATAAACCATTCAGTTGTATTGTGTAGGCAACATAAACCATTCACTTGTATTCACAATAGAGATGTATGGCTTGTATGTGTGGATGTATACGTATGCAGTTGTGTGAGTGTGGGCACAAGTGTGCTACAGTGAACATATGGAAGTCAGAGGCCAACATCAGGTGTTAGTTCTCTCCTTCCACTTTGTATTGCAGCAGGGTCTCTCTTGTTTGTTGCTGCACTATGTAACAAGTCAGCCTTGAACTTAACATGTGCCAATGGCTCTGACTTTCTGATTCTCTTGCCTCCACCTCCCAAGTGCTAAGATTACAGGCATATTCCACCCCAGCCAGTTTATGTAGTACTCGGAATCAAACCCAAGTCTTTGGGCATTGCAGGCAAGCATCCTAACCAACTAAAAACCACTATATTCTTATCCCTGGCTTACCATTAACTATGCAAAGAAATAGAGGCAATCCATAATCTCTTTGAACCTCGGTTTCCATATCTATAAATGGGGAGAATATAATTCAAGTCCCAGAAATGGTAGCAGAATTGGGTGATACAAGCAAAATTTCCTATAAAGTGTTATAAAGATTAAGGCATTAATATTGTATGACTTTAGTGCAAGATTGAACACTAAGCCTAGCACACAACAGATCGAAAAAGCTATGAACTAACTGCAACCTCAGGTTCCTACCACCTGTGAAATGAAGAAATTGAAATCACAGAGTTCTCAACTCACCCTAACCCCAAACTTGATATGGACTCTCATATGTGAAATTGCCAAGGGCAGATGCAGATGTAGGAGTCCTCATTCAAGACTGGAAAATTGGGTGGGTGTGGTGGCGCACGCCTTTAATCCCAGCACTCGGGAGGCAGAGGCAGGCGGATCTCTGTGAGTTCGAGGCCAGCCTGGGCTACCCAGTGAGTTCCAGGAAAGGCGCCAAAGGGTTTTGAGAAACCCTGTCTCAGGAAAGAAAAAAAAGAAAGAAAGAAAGAAGCCCTAGCTGTCATACTATCCCTTTCTTCCACCTAGTGTATTAGTGGTCCTCACAATGTGTCCAAGAAATGCCATGCTACATGGTCTCTAATGACCCCTCCAGCAAGAACACTAGCTCTGGGCTTTTCTTGATTTCTTTTTAATAAGGCTTTTTTCAGAAAATATATTTTGAACATGTTTCCCCACCCCCAACTCTTCCCAGATCCTCCCTACCCCCAACCTACCCAACTTCATCATGTTCTTTCTCTCTCTCTAAAAAATAGAAAAATCAAAACCAACGAAAAACCAGCAAGACAAAAAATACCAAAACAAACAAAGCCCACAAAGAAACCATGGAATCTATTTTGTGTTGCTCAACTAAGAAAGAAGCACGGGGCCTGTCCTGGAATGTAGATGATATACCTAGTGTCTTTCCACTGAAGAAAATTGATTTTCACTTTCCCAGCAGCTATCTTTTTGATTTTGTCTTTGTTTTGGTTTTTTTGAGAAAGGGTTTCTCTGTATAGCCCTGGCTGTCCTACAACTAGCTCAATAAACCAGGATGGCCTCAAACTCAAGAGATCTGCCTGCCCCTGCCTCCCGAGTGCTGGGATTAAAGGCATGTGCCATCACCACCAGGCCTCTTGTTTTTAAGACAGGGTCTCAGTATATAGTACTGGATGGCCTGAAATTCACTATGTAGACCAGGTTAGTCTAGAACTCATGAAGATTCACCTACCTCTGCTTCTTGAATGCTGCAAATAAAGACATATACCACCATGCTCAGCCTTAATCCAGCGCTTCTGATCCAACAAGTTTGGGTTAAAGCAAGAGGAAGTAAGAGAACTTTGCCTTGTGAAAACTACAGGAAGCATAGGAAAACCACATTACAGAGTTCAATAGAGAGGAAAATAAACAGCCATCTATTCCATGTACCAAGGGCAGGGAAAGCTCTGGAGTATATTCAATTGCAGAAGAACCTGAGCTTTATGTTAGCCTACAAAAGCACAGAGTGAAGATGATGGGTGGGTGCATGGAAATGGGTCTTTTTCCTCTTTTACAGCCAAGCACAGGATGAAAGGAGAGGTTATGAGAGTTAGATAGGAGTAGGGTGATCTGCCTAGTTTATCCATTCCCTACTTCTCTGACACTGACCTGAAAGCCAGATAGTAAGTAGGTTAAGGGAGACTGGAGCTTTCTGAAGATAGAGATGTTTGTTAAGAAATTCCTACATGGGCTGGAGAGATGGCTCAGTGGTTAAGAGCACTAGATGCTCTTCCAGAAGACACAGGTTTGATTGATTCCCAGCATCCACATGGGTTTACAACTACCTATAACTCCAGTTACAGAGGATCCAATGTCCTATTCTGGCCTCCTCAGGTACTGCACACATGTGGTACACAGACATACATATAAGGAAAGCACTCAAACGAAACAAAAAAATCTCAAAAAAATTAATAAAAATATATTTAAAAAAGAAACTTCTGCATGAAGAGATGTGCCAACACCAGTGGCCTCAATGCAAAAGTCCCAGGCATACCCTAGAAAGAGAACAATCTACTTTCAACAGTCTGGGCTGCCTCCAAACAAGATACCTTGATCACTGGTGTTCTCCATGCTTACGGTAGATGTTCTAGCAAAGGCTAGCTAAGTCCCTATGATGATGCCGTGGCAACTTCTCTCTCTGTGTACTGTGTAGCAAATGGGACCAGGAAACTCCAAAGAGGTCCTTCTGATTGAAAGACCTGATAACTCAATCTGGGAGTGCTGGGTGGCACATGTTAATCCTAGCACTTGGGAGGCAGAAGCAGGAAGATCTCTGTGAGTTCGAGGCTAGCCTGGTCTACATAGTGATTTTCAGGACAGCCAGGGCTACATAATAGAGAGCCCCCCCCCAAAAAAAAGCAAAGAAGAAAAAATAAAAAGATAGAGCTGGAAACTGTATGAGAAGCTCCCAAGCTAGGAAAGCAGCCTTCATTAGTGAGGACTGGGTGAGAAAAAAAGCTTCTCGTCATCCTAACAAGAGGCAGAGGCCAATGGTTTGACAGCTCATTCATGACCAATCCATTACGGTTCTGGCAAAAGAAGGCGAAAATTGCCCCACTTGTTCAGATAGTCGATGAAAATGAGCTCAATTACTCTCGAGTGTAGGGACAGGTATCATATACATCTCCCCTTAAATGAGTCAGAAATGAGCTTAAGCCTTCTTTGCATTATAGTATACCCAGGATCTACTGCCTACTCAATGTGAGCTGCTTTTGTTTTAGCTAATAACGGACTATTCATATTTATCAGCTGCTCAGGGCAAATATACTATAAGAGACAATCAATTGTTGCTTCAAGGGGAGTAGTCAGAGAATAAGGAGAGACAAACATGTTCCTATGGAATCCAGAGATGGGTTTTTTGGTCAATAAGAAACCCACTGTGGGAATGGGCCTGAACTGTACTTAATGAAGGATACTGTGAGCCTCTTGTCTATCCCTCTATGATCATATTTAAAGCATTTGATGTGGCCACAGAAGGTTTTCTTTCTGAACTGCCTGCTTTCACAGCTCAGGACCAACAAATACTCTGCCACCTATGTCATCTCAAAACTTTACTATGACTCTAAAATTAAATTCCTTATGGCTTTAACTGAAAAATCAGGTTTTACATATTTCAAGTTTTTCTGTTGCCTTTAGAGAACGACTACATTTCACTTTAGTTTCTGAGCAGAGGCATCCTAAGTCCGGCAGCTAATGCCCTCCTTATTTGAGACAGGATCTCACTATATAACCCAGGGTGGCTTCAAACTCCCTGTCCTCTGACCTCAACCTCCTGAGTCCTTGGATGACAGGCACCACACCTGGTTCCTCTTTCTTTTTAAACCAAGATTACAAAAGGGAGAACCTCCAAAGACTTGACTCTTTCAAGCCGACCAGAACTCCCTAGTATGACACTGGCTCATGCCAAGAATGTTACCATGGCATGGACCACAGGTTCAGATGTCTATAAGAAATCAGAAGGCAAGGGTCTCCCAGTCCTCAGCTTACCGGCAGGCTAGTTTGAATTCCTTCCTTCCAGATTCAAAGCCACATACTCAAGGTGGATCAGAGTGACCACCTTGTAACAGGTGAAGACCATAGTACCAGGTTCCAATCAGTCCTAAGGCCTTCAACTGGTGAAGAGGGGGTATGAATAATGCCACTGTGCCTAAGTTTCCCAGCTGACTTCATAACAGGACTAGCAGCCCCATGGCCAACCTTACCCGCTCTCCCCTTCCGCCGCTGCTCTTCTTCTTGTTCTGTCAAGTACTCCCCAGTCTGGTATTTTCGGCTCTTCTGTCGTCTCCGTTTCTTTCTCTTCAGCAGGCCCTCCTCCTCATCTTCTTCTTCTTCCTCCTCTTCATTGGTGTCCCACATTTGCCGGGCAGCCTCTGTCCTCCAGGGCATCTCTCGGGCTCGCCACAGATGTCTGCGGCCTTGGCTCAGCAGGGTCTTGTCCTGGGCATGATGGCTGCGGTACTGGGTGTCCCTTTGGGTCTTTCTCACCTTTTTCCTCTTAGCTGGGGTGGGAGCCACCTCCTCCTCTTCCTCTGTAGGGAAGACCTCCTGGCTTCCCATGTCACTGTCTGCCATACCAGCAAAGGAGCTGCAGATGCTTCCTACGGATGAGAAATACAGAAGACTTTCAGGTGCTTCTTCAAGGGATTAAGTATGGTATTGACACAACTGTCCTGGAGGAGGAATGCGTAAAACTGAGTTCAAGTTCATGCTCTTGTCAGTTATTAGTGGTACATTTACCTCATAGGACTGAAGTCTTTCAGTCTTAAGTACTTCCTTTATAGAGTCCAAAATACCACACAATTATGAAGTACTAAAAACCATCCTTACTCATCCATGGCACAATTTACTTGAATTCATTTCACAAACTCTTGCTCAGTGTTTACCAGGAGCTAAACATAGCATAAAGGGCAGGAGAGAGAGTTCTCTGCTGTTCGGTAAAGATGATCTGAGCTGAAGGCAAGGGGGTAAGGAAGCCTGGTATTGCAACTTAGGCCCCATAACTGGTGGTTCCACCAGTATGGCCAACAGAGCTACCCTGGCCAAGTAGAATCATCACAAAAGAGTGTCTCTAACATAGAAGCAAGGAGTCCCTTTCCTATGACATAGCCTGACTCAGGCATGTCCCACTAGAACACAGCGGGCCCGCTTCCATTAAACTGATCTGACCTCTTACAGAGTAGCCAGAAGTTCAAGGGTGGAGTTTGCTTTCTAGTCCATCTGCCCATCCACTGCTGCTGTTCTTTGCTGCTGGGAAAGCAAACCCCCTCCACTCCTGATCACCCTGGGACAAACAGCATCTTTCCTACTCTCCCGGGCCACCTTGCCAAGAGGCTATTTTCTGTCTCCTCACTTACCCTTAACGCTGCTAACAATAAAAGCACAATTCTGAATTGGCCTGGTTTTACACTACAGGAGATCTAACAGCTTCCTTAGAAGCAACACTACCATGTTTCTCTCACAGCTCAGCGGTTAACTCAACAATCCCTAGACCCCAGTGAGGTCAGCAGAAGACAGAAATGGCTGGAAGGAAAAAGCAGCCCTTGACCAAAGCTTCAAGTTGGTCAGACTGCTTAAAGACAGCAACTAGCCCACTAAACTTTGCATTATATGGACCAGGCAGGGGTCAGAGTGTTCTAGTTAATCTAATATTATGGTTAATACAGAATCACCATAGAGATCACACAGAAATCACCAATTTCCAAAGAATCAAATATAGCACAATGTGTTTAACACAAAAATGGGACTGGCCATAATGTAATCGCTCTTTGATGATTCAGAGGACACTTCAGGACTTTGTGAGGCCTCCAGGCCATCATTATAAGCCCCAATTACCATAAAGCTCGCCATGTGCTGAGGTGCCAGTTAACAGGACGTCAGATCATTGATTTTTCATTGGGCCATGCTTCTCCATTCCTTCCAATTTGCATGGAAATCTGGGTGAATGCAGGCAACCATCTCTGTCCTGTGTACCAACAGAGAGCCAGCAGAAAAGAGCACAAGCTGGAAACGACTATCTTTAGACCCTAGACAATATCAGTGGACCAAAAGCGATTGTGCCTGCCCAAAACACTCAATGGCCTTTCCGCCTTTCTCCTCTTAGTTGGGGTGGGAGCCACCTCCTGCTCTTCCTCTGTAGGGAAGACCTCCTGGCTTCCCATGTCACTGTCTGCCACACCAGCAAAGGAGCTGCAGATGTATCTCATGATCATTGGGGCCCATCTCAAGCACAGACATTCAACCTTTAGGCTTTAATCTCCTCACCCTATGTGACAGGCATTATCAAAATTTCCTGAGTGGCAAGGGCCTTTCTTCTTTCCATCACTGGCTCTTAACAAGAGATAATGTCAAATCTGCAATCTAACATAGCTAAGCAAACCACCTAAAATTGTAGGTGATCCCTCTGTCCCTACCCAGGACTGTCTTGTCCCTGCAAGGAGCCTATCATTTTAGCGTAGGGAAGCAAAATCCCAACTGTCTACTTGCACCAATGGCAAAATCACTTGGCCTACATGTCTACCTTTTCAAAGAAGCCAAGGCAAAGTTTTACTCTTACTTAGTCTTACTCACCAGACTGACTACGTGTCCGAGTGCTCAGAACCACAGGGATGAAGTCACGGAAACTGCTCTTTGCTTTCTTTTCCAAGGAACCTGGAGTGATGAGTGGTTTAGGGGCAGAAGGCAGAAATATCACAATTAGAAATCTATAAACCAGAAAGTCCACATGGGACGTTCAAATGAGAAAACCAAAAGGTTTGTGTTGATCCTGCAGTTACCCTGGCTTAGCCCAACTGGCTCTCCTTATGCTACCATCACTACCTATCTCTTTGGGAATGGTGGTTTTGAAAACTGGGGGATGGGCCATTTTTACTGGCATCAATAAAGGCAATGCACCCAATCAATTCAACAGCGTGTCCTAAAGTAGAACATCTGCCTACATAACTCAAAGGTTGTTGTATGTTCCTTACATTCTAACTGAGCTGTAGCCTATTCCATACAAGAGCAACGTCAATGGACCGTAGAAAGGTAAGGTAGGAAGAGGTAGGTGGACAAATGGAAACAGGTATACAGAAGCAAAATAGAAGAGGTAGGTCATGTCCAATGAGCAAGATCATGAACATGGACTACTGCAGCCAGGAATGTCTGGGTCATCTCCCATGAAAGCACTGAGGGGCCATCTACAACAGAGTATACGGGTCAAATATACCCCATACCCAACCCAAACATTCTGGGTATCCTTAACTGATAAAAAGGGTTTGAGACATCTGTAAACCTTTCTAGCAAGCTAGCTGGTCGGCTATTGGGTTTGATCTTTTTACAATGGAAGTTTTTCCAGCATTACCAAAAGGTAGAGAAAACAGTGTTATGAATTCCAATTCTGTTGTTTTTGTCTAAGTATTTTTTTTTTCAAGACAGGGTTTCTCTGTGTAGTTTTGGTGCCTGTCCTGGATCTCGCTCTGTAGAACAGGCTGGCCTCGAACTCACAGAGATCTGCCTGGCTCTGCCTCCCGAGTGCTAGGATTAAAGGCATGTGCCACCACCGCCCAGCTTGTCTAAGTATCCTTACAGCTGCTGCTTCTTTGAGTCTTTATCCCATCTCATGGAAATGGGTTAATGACTCTATTGTAGGAATGTTATCTATCTGTTCACAAGCCACCTTACTCAATGTTAAGACTTTAGAATGAGTGGTACTCACACATTAGGCCAGAACACATCCATCCTCCCTGGCTGTGGACTTCAGAGGTCCCCCATTCTACGTCTACTCCACAGCATAGAAGGATCCATTTCCTACTCAATCTCTTGGCTACTCCCTCCCCACCAAAATTCCACTGGATCCCTCTGGCTCAGGCTACAAGGTCATGCATGGCCTTTGGGGCCTACCTTCCTCGTGACCATCAGCTCGTTTTCCTGGAGGCTGGGACTCTGGCTTTGTTGGCTTCCGGTGCTTGTGCTTTCCCCTGACTCCATTGTGCTCTTTTCCTGAATCTGAAGCCACCCTGGGGCTTTTCTTGATGGGTTCCTGGGGGTCTCCAGGCAGCTTCCGGCACTGTGAAAAGTTAGAAAGAGTCAGATCTGAGGTCAGTTTTGCTTCTTAAGAATGTTCTCCCAGGTCAAGTTATGTGTCTGTTGATCATGCATGGACATGAACTTTCCAGAGTTAGAAGTGGCAGAGTGTGTGTCACGGTATTATAAGACACAGTGGGCTATAAAGGCTCTCTTGGACTGAGTCAAATGCCCTTGCTGGTCCCTTCAGGTATCCACATAACTTTAAAGATGTTTACAGAATCTGTATTCATGGCCCCTGAACACACATCCAAAGTTGTTTTATAAGGTCCAAAGTGAGGCCCTATACTATGCATACCCATACACAAGTAAGAGACAGGCATTAAACAAAAATGTCTCTTCTGTAAGTTGGACAGCTACATGGTTTAAACAACTTCACTGTGAATGGTATTATTATCAATTGAAAATAATTCTGAGAATAGTCAAAAAAAACTTTTCTCATGTGTCAGTTAATAACAGAAAATGGATTCAACTACAGCAAGGGGAGGGACATTACACAGGAGGTATGATTCCCATCTCCCTGTGAACACAATGGACAGGGCCAGACCTGGTATACCATTCACAGTGAAGCTGAGTATATATTAAAGGTTGTTTTACACTCTATATCACTTTGAACGCTACCATTTGCTTTATCATAACAAATACCTCAATGAACAGAATAAGAAACTGAGACAAGAGGTCAATTGACTTCTCCTGGGCCACATACATTCTAGCATCCACACTAACTCAAGGGATGACACTTACCAGGCCACCCTGCAAGGTAGCTCATTTACACCTGCAGTAAGAAAAAGAGCTGGGACTCCTGGCCCTCATATTTGGGCCTCTTCTCATCAGCTTTCCAGAATCTCCTTCCCTATTTGCTGCCTTTTCATCAACTGTTTCTACTCAGTCCCATTCACACCAACTGCTGGGTTATCAGCGTACACACTATAGGAACTCCACCTGAAAGCCACAGATTTCCACAAGCTTTGAGGTCCCTCCATGACACTACACAAGAAATGGGATATGATAGATGTTTCTAGTACTGTGGATCTAGGGAATGTGAAATTAAGTTTTAAGAAGACAGGAAAAGTTAAACATACTCAAAGTCAGCTGGGCAGTGCTGGCGCACGCCTTTAATCTCAGCACTCAGAACACAGAAGCAGGTAGATCTCTGTGAGTTCGAGGCCAGCCTGGTCTACAGAGTGAGTTCCAGGACAGCCAGGATTATACAGAGAAACCCTGTCTCAAAAAACAAAAAAGCAACAACAGCAAAACTAAACAACAACAACAACAACAACAACAACAAACACCCTACTTGAAGTTATATGATGGTTAATCTTGATTTATCAACTTTGCTGGATTGACAAACTGCTATACAACTCTGGGTATATCTGTGTTTTTTTTCCAGAGAGAATTAACTAAGGATGGAAGAGACCTGCCCTAAAGGTAGCGAGCATCATATCGTAGGCTAAGGACCCAGATGGAAAAGGGAAAAGTGATGGGCTGGGAAGGTAGTTCAGAAGGTCAAGTACTTGCTACAAGAGCATGAGGACCTGAGTTTCATCATCAGAAAAAATAACTAGTTAAGTGTGGTAGTGCATGCTTTTAATCTCAGCACTGGGGGGAGGCAGAGCTAGGTGGATCCTTCAATGTGTCTAGTATAATTGGTGAGCTCCTGGTTCCAGAGAAAGACCCTGTCTCAAAATACAAAGTGGACAGCTAATGAGGAATCACACCCAAGACTGACCTTTGGCCTGCACAGGTACCTGCATACATGTATACCCACAATGACTACACCCAAACACAAAATAGGAAAATGGGAGCCCAGTACTACAGACATCCATTCGTTAGTATTCTCATTCTTTCTCTCCCTCCCTCCCTCCTTCCTTCTCTTTTGGCTGCCATGGGTTACTGTTCTACTCCACTACACTTCCCACTATGAGGGACTGAAATCTCTGAATCCATGAGCCAAAACAAACTATTCTTCTGTCAGTGTTTTCTCAGATACTTAGTCAGTGGGATGAAGACGAACACGTTTTCCCATAATCACATCTATATCACCTTCCAGAACGGTTATCAAACTCTAGTTCCAGCAAACAGGATGGCAGCTATCTTACTGATGGGATATTTGAGGGGAAAGAACCTTCAATTCTCCAGGCACAGAGAGTACCCATTACCCACTGCTTAGCAGAGGACTAAGCTGAATGAAACTCAAGTTACTGCCATTCCTATGAACCAAAGTGTTAGGAAACAACTAGGAAGGAAAGAGAAAAATGAAGATGATTACTTAAAATCTGACCCTCAGGTACATACAAAGAACAACTATTTTAAGTCAAGAGAAATAAAGTTAAATGCACATAAAATTTGAACATGTCCTATTTACTTCTAAATATTGTTTTTAGCTGCTTCTTTTGAGTAGAGATCATTAACTTTTACTTCCTAAGGTAGACATAACAGAACATCTAGAGGAGATTTCTGTTTGTATCTTCTGCTAGGGCAGCAGTGAAAGTAAAAATATGATGCCCTTGCACTTGCAAGAACAGTTGGCAACCAGATGAAGAGACAGAATCTCTCCATGATGCACTCCAACTACACGAGAAGTTGGGAGGATGGCGAAATCAAGATCAGTGTTCAGGTTAACGGAGTTTTGAAATATGCTTCAAAGGACAAGAATAAAGTATAGGCAGCATCAAATGAAACATAATTCTTTGGCAGGCAAGATGTATTAGCAGGTAAAGGTGCTTGCTGCTACATACAATGATCCAAGTTCAATCCTTGGTGCCCACACAGTAGAAAGAGAACTGCTGAAAATTGTCCACTGACCTCCACACAGATGCTGTAGCATGCATGTACCACACACATATGCACATGAGCACAGAAAAGAAATATAAATGTAATGAAAATTTTAAAAGAAACATATTTCAAGCAAGTAACAGGAGCCTAGTCTGCCTCCTGGCCACCCCCAGCAATGGGCTGTTTCGAATTAACGCCTCATCTTAACTTAGTTATCAATCACATTTCTCAACAAAATGGGATCTAACAAAACACCTGGATTATTTGGTTTCTAAAGGAAAAAAACAGGAAGTGCTGGTTGCCTTCTCATTCTCCTGTTACTTTATTCTCTGCTCCCCTCATTTCTCAATTGGCCTGCTGAACTAGTCATCTACAGGAAGGGCTACGCCTACCTGTCATTAAGTCAACATGGCAAGACATAAGCTCCATGAGGGCAGGAGCCATTCTATTTGTGATACTAAAAACAAAAGCAGCCACTGACACCAACTGAGTGCTTAATTATGTGCCAAGTACTATTTTAAGCACTCATACACCATCTCATTAATTGTAACAGCTTTACTGAGCTATGCTGTACAATTCACTTACTTACATGTACAATGAAATTGTTTTCAGTATAAACACAGAATTGTGTAACTATCACCATTGGCCTCCTACAGGAACTTTCTCATCACTCTGAATGGAAACCCTACTCCCATTAATTGGTTACTCAACAAATCTCCTAGCCCTAGGCAACTATCAGGCTACTTTCCCTCTTATCAATTTGCCTGTTCTGGATATTTCATATCAACATCTCACTTAATCTTTCCAACAACCCTCTGAATAAGTACTATTATTTGTCTCACTGCAGAGATGAAGGAACTGAGGGTAAGAGAGATTAAGTAGCAAGTTTAATCAATGTCAGGAGCTAGGAAGAAGTGGGGCCAAAATGACCCTATCAAAAATTTCCTTCCTTCCCTGGGCCCCAAACTGCCATGGCCAGTGGTCCATCATCTTTAAAGGACCAGGAAGAATTGTTCCTTGGGGAAAAGCCTGTGATTAACTGATTTCCTTCACCAATACCTTCTTCTGCTTTCTAACTTTATCTAGGACAATGGCTTCCCTGGCCCCAAGGATGAAATCATTTCCTACATCCTATGGAATGAGCTAGGCCCTTTCCAGGTAAAAACACATACTGAGACCATGAGTTAAAAGGCGAAAGCCTTCCACTATTCATCAGCTCTGTTCACACAGCTAAGCTGCTCAAGAACACTGTCTAGGAGTGGGGAGGGAGGGGGTCAAACGCAGCAGAGACCCACCAAGTGAAGCAGACCATCAGGCATTCTCAGCCATACACTGGCACCTACCTTGGATC
>LZPO01027372.1:442555-458604 GCA_001675575.1 Neotoma lepida
AATATCTTACATAGAGTTTTGAGCACCCAACTTTGACATAAGAAATAGAAATGTCAAGCATCTGAGCTTTTCTTTACTCCACAATCTGGCAGTTCTTAATCACTAGACAGATATTAGGTGGCAAAGGTCATCTGATGGCTCCCTCATTTTCATTGGTACAGGGACAGTGTGGCAGAGCAGGTGATCCCCATGATTAAGGAAAATTAGAAACAAACAAGGCCTTTGTCCCCAGGTCCTACCCCCAACCTGTGACTAGGTACAGCTTACTGGATGCCACCTTTGAAAACTTACCTCTCCTCGTTGATGCCACACATGCGAATCCGGTCAGAACTGGTCCAGTTGTGCACACCGCTGTAGAGCGGTGCTGTAGAGATCATGACAGCCACTCACTGCCAGATAGGATCTGTTGTGGCCACTCCCCCTGGGGAAAAAGAATACCAAAAAATAAAAACTGAGAACATGCACAGCTACTTTAACCACCTTTTACACTGAAACACTGAAATCAAGGTAATCATAGCATCAAAATGCTGAAGTGATCACTCTCACAAGCCAGCCTGCTAAAGAAAATGAAGATCCAAATAAGGAAAAGATCACACCAGCTTTCCAGTAATCCACATTTCAGGATGCAGATGAGGACACTGTCAATCACCCTGAGTGATTTTTAAATTATCTTCAAAGACACATATGCTTGAATGCTTGAGGAAATTCAATCTACTGCATACAGTTGAGGGACAGTATATTTTCGACAAACATTTAGCCTAAGCAAGCCCAGTTAAGAGTGCTACATCCATACCTGAGCAGCAAGTGCAGTGAAAGATGACTTGGGGTCTTTTAAACAGCTGCTCTCTAATCCATGGATAGGGAAGGATCTGAGTGACACAGCCAATTTAAGCTCTCCAGAGGAGGCATACACTTTCTTTATAAGCCTTTCAAAAGTGTTCTGCTCTGCTTCCAAGTTGGTCACAATGCATCTATGTAAGGTGTAGAAAGCTCCCTCCAAATTAGGTGCAATACTCCTTGTACTCTGGCCACAAACAAATGAACAAAAACAAGCCTCCATCAAGAACTACGCATTTCTGTCCTTGTCCTTTCCTGTTAGTCTGTCTGCCCTGCTGTGGCTTACTAACCCTTTCACGAGGCAATGTCTACTTCTTGCTATTGACAACCACTGAACAGTCATTTCACCTTTGACAGAAAAAGGGGTATCAAGGAAAATAGCTTTGTCCAGTGAGCCTGTTTTGTGAGCCTATTAGCTAAAATCATCATTCACCAAAGTTCAACTGAACAGAGCCCTATGGTGATCAGAATTTTCTGCTGTTGTCTGTGCTCCAAAGAAGTCACAGTAATGTACAGTCACATCAGATTTGCTCCACTTATCCTCTTCAATTTTCACAAATTGTTCATATTCAACATAATTCACTTACTCAACAAACATTTGTCCTAGGTACTAGGGATTCAACAACTAACAAAACCTGACAAAATTCATACCTGTGGAGTGCTTACATTCTAGAGGGGTGGTGACAAGAAGGACAATAAGCATATTAAATTGTTCTCTCATAGTACACCCCAAGCTACACAACACAGACTAAGGAGCATGGTACAATGTCAGGGGGAATAAGTGGAGGGGCTATGATTCACAATAGGGCGATCAACATAGGGCTAACCAAGAGGAAAACACTTCAACAACCTAAAGGGTATAAAGGAGTGAGCAATGTAGATACCTAGAAGGAAAAACATTCCAGACAGAGGAAAGCAAAGTTCTCAAAGCAGGAGGAGACTGCCTGCTCAGAGCAACCAAGAGCCAGATCATCATCATGGTTGGATTCAAGGAAGGTGGTAAGGAAAGAAGAGAAGTGAGATGTATCTACCCATTGTTCTCTTTGACTTCATCTTATTCCATCTCTGCACAAGCCAAGGGGCTCTCTCATCCTCTCACCTTTTCTTCATACTTCCCCTCCCTGCCTTTCCTGGCTCAGTGCTAGCTAGTTTCTCTGTATGTGGTCCTCCTGTTCTCCACCCCAGAACCCCGGCTGTTCACTGAAGATGAGCCTTCACCTTCCTCCTTCCTTTTTCCTCCTTCTTGTTCTCTTTCCTCCTCTCCTTCTTGCTTTCTCCTCACTCTCATTTCTCTCTCCTATTGTTCTCTCAGATGTCCTGTGCCCCACTCCTCTTTTCTGACAACTCTATGAGCACAGCCTCTTCCAATTTTCCTTCCTGCCTGTCCTCTCAGACTCTCCCTTACTTTATCTCATCCTCAGCATCTCCCTGTTTCCTCTTCACTCTAATTCTCCTTCCCTCCCTCCCTTACTTCCCTTCCACTCTTTCCCACCCCAACTTCTCCACCAAGCCTCTGCTTCTGTCTCCCTCTCATCTTTCTATCTCCCCTTCTTCATTCTAGGTCTCCTCTGTGTCTCTCCTTGCTGTGTATGCCAGCCTTGCCCTCTATCTCTCTCAGTAGTCACAATTTCAATTCATCCCTGGATGTCCTGGTGACTCCTACATCTATCTCTCTAATCCTGACATCTGTCCATAGGCCTGGACCAGAATTCCAGATGCAAGCAACTTGTTGTTAACTGGAGGTCCACTAAGCCTCTCAATCCAACATATCTCAAACTGGACTCATTATCTGTCCCCATAAATGTACTCCTCACTCCATTCACCAGGCCCAGTCACAGCATGCTTCCTTAGTTAGTAGCACTACTGTCCTCTCACTTGAAATTTCTTCAGCTCATCTCCCTATCACCCAATAAAAAGAAGTGTCAAGTCTTGAAAAAGCCATCTCCCTTCCTCTTTCTACCCCTCTTGCCACTGCCCTGGTACAGTCCTTCATCATCTCACCCCAGGAATATTATACTGGCCTCTTAACTGCTCTCTCAAGCCTCCCATCGCTTGATTCTACAATCAATTCATCTTCTGAAATGCTGCTTTGTTCGATCAGACCTCCCTACTCTCGATCAGACCTCCCTACTCTCGATCAGACCTCCCTACTCTCGTCAAAAGTCATCAGAATCAAGCTAGCACTCAAGCCAGAATTCTTAGGACAGGCTTGTGGGCCCTCAGGACCTGGCCTCCAAACTCCTCTGCATGTTCTTCTGCTACATCCTGCCCTCTGCCTGCCATCCTTGTCACCCCCAGCTCCTGAACATCCAGTTGCAGGACTCTGCTGCTTCTGCACTCCGAAATGGCCTCCCCGGTGCCCCCTACTCCTCCCTCCCACTATCATCCCTCAATGCCTAGCTTAAATGTCATTGTGTCATTCCCCTAGCCTCAGTCCAAGGACCATTAACCCCTCCCTTTCTGATTCTCCTCAAACATTTCCTTATTTCCTCTGTCCTTCCACTGATTCTCCTTTGCTGTGAGTTAGCTGGGGACATGGCATGTCTGTCTCTCTACCACAAGATCAGTTACTAGAGTTAAGGAATAACACCCTTTTTGTCTTTAGTTTCTCTGTAATACTTTACACATGGTAAGGACTCAGTAAATACATGTTATATGGGACTGAATTCTAAATTAGAACTGAGGGAATGACCCTGAGAAATCACAAGAAGCAAAATAAACCAAAATGAAAAAGTGGCTACCATGCTGGCTTTCTACCAAAAAAAAAATAAAATTCCATACATTACCTATAGTACACCTTTCAAAGTTGCTTGATTCTGCCTCAGTTCACTATGTATGCCCTGTTTTGTACCTATAAATTGCAAGTAGCTGATGGGTACATAAACTCTGTCATGGTCCCATAAAGTTGGGATTGACCTCCTGCCCCCACCTCCCCCCAACTGTGGAAAAACCAGTACCTCCATTTGCAAACCTATTCCTTTACTCCACATAAATTTGTGATTTTTGACTTTTTTCTTCACACTAGCTATAGCATGTCTAGCTTTCTCATTAAGAAAAATAAAATCCTTAATATGTGTTCATTTTTCAATCTGTTTAGAGAGTCATAATGATTTACCTTTCTCTGAAGGATATCTTTTTGGTGGGGGAGCTCAAGACAGGGTTTCTCCACAGTCCTGGCTGTCCTGAATTTGCTCTGTAGACCAGGCTGGTCTCGAACTCACCTGCCTTTGCCTCCCAAATGCTAGGATTAAAGGCATGTGCCACCAGTGGTCAGCTTGAAGGTTATCTTTTAACATTACTAATATTAGGGTAATTTTAGAAACATTTTTAACAAAGAAGGTGTTGGAGCTGGAGTTAGAGAGGTGGTTGTAGATCGCCCGATTGGGTGCTGGTAATTAATTTTGGTTTTCTGTAAGAGCAGTACACACTCTTGACCACTGACCCATCCCTCTAGCCTCCCTGAAATCTTGAAGATTGAACAACCTCTTAAATCTTGGCCTCGTAACTTTCCTCATGATTTCACCAGAGCAGCACTCCTGACCATCTGAAGTCCACTGCTGCTAATTAACAGTAGTGTTTGTGTTCAAAGGTTAGAAAACAGCAGACACACAGGCAGGATACTGAACTAAGTGGCCTACATAAGAAGGCAAGATTCATGTAGCAAAAGAGACAGCCAATGGTAGCATCAAATGCTGCACTAAAAAAAACAGGCTTCTACTGGCAAAGGAGGATCAGGACCAGAACAGTCAATGCTAACCAGTGCTTCCCAAGCCAAGATCACTGAGAAGCTGGTTCCAAACAGCATCTTAGGTCTTAGCTCCATATATTCTGATTCAGTAAGCCTAGCATGTTGTTTTGTTTCATCCTGTCCAATCAAGTTAGTGATCACTCACTATAAAGCACACAGGGAGGTGAAGAGGGAAAAAAAAATCTTACAAATACACATGGCACACATGCTTTCACACCAACCTGTTTTCACTCGAAGCACCCACACTGATATTTTCATTCTCTCCCCCTACTTCTCTCTCTTTCTTTGCCCCTCCCCATAAGAACCATAATCTAGAAAGCAAAGTTCCGAAAAGGAACTTGGAAGAAACCTGGTAATCCCAAATGACCAAGGAATCACAGGCACAAGGATATGAAATACCTCAAAGGACTTTCCCAGGTGTCACAACCATATAATTTTTTTTTTTTTTGGTTTTTTCGAGACAGGGTTTCTCTGTGTAGCTTTGGCGCCTTTCCTGGAACTCACTCGGTAGCCCAGGCTGGCCTCAAACTCACGAGATCCGCCTGCCTCTGCCTCCCGGGTGCTGGGATTAAAGGCATGTGCCACCACCGCCCGGCCATGTAATTGTTAAGGACCTGTGATTCAAATGCTGGTAACTGCCTAGAAAGCAGTGAGTGGGACCACTGTAAACTATCCTCACTTTGGGCAAAGTAACTCAAAAGTCTTATCTAACTCTTGATAAGGACAAAGAAGAGCACATGTTCACAGGCTCAAAGCAGCAAGTGTGTCTGAAAAAAAAAAGAACTTTGCCATCTAGGAGGCCTATGTAGATAGAAGCTGATAGACTGACTGAGATCCTAGGAAATGTGTCTAGCAAGTAGGCTGCAAAGAGTGTGTAGTCAGCCATAATGGCCACACTAGAATTGGGGAAACCAAGATGAGAATGGACTAATGGGAGAGAAATAACTTTAAAATGACAAAAATAGCAGCTAAGCTGAAAATGAATAGGTACTAGAAGGAACACCATGATGTAGAGATCTGAAGGGAAAAAAAAGAAACAACCAACTCCAAAAGAAAAGAAAATGTGCTAGAAGATAAGAGCAGGTATAGGAGGCATAAAAGAGAAGCCCATGACATACAGCAATCAAACGGGAAAAGTGAAATAGGGGAACCTGAACTATTTCACCATCATGGGCCAAACTGAAATACTGTGGGGAAGCACTGTAGCTTTTTAGAAAAAGTTAGAGAGAATACATTATCAAAACAGCGAAGAAAAGGTATATATAACAAGTTATAGCCCAATCCATGGTTGGGGGCACCATGGGTGGCTCTAAAATATAAAGATTTTACAAAAGGGCACAATTTTGCTTTGAAACAAAGATGCCAAAACAAGATTTCACAACACTTAAAAGCAAACGCATGGTCATCACTGCATTTGAGGAAGAGAAGAACATTAAGGGAGGTAACAGAGCAAGAATATGGACAACTATTTTACACTAGAGTAGATGATGGGTTTGTGTTTGTTTATCGATTTGGAGTAGTTTTTGTCTTGTTTTGAGATGGAGGTTCATGATACTCAGGCTAGCCTCAAATTCACTATGCAGCTGACTCTGGCCTTGAATATTCATCTCAAAGCCTGGCCTTAAATCTGTCCTTTAGACTACAGGTGTGGCCAGTAGACAAATTTAAGGAGAAGAGTTGGGTCAGTGGTGACTAATGAAAAGAAAAAAAAACTTCGGGTCCTACTGTTCCAATACAAATGTAGAGCTTGGGGTAGGGTAACACTCCCATAAGGAAGAAAAAGCCTTCAAAGAAGCAAGGGAAAGGCTACCCCTACTATCTCACTTTGGGAAAAGCAGCATCATTGATCTGCCTCATTCCATGTGTATTGAACAGGATATTAACACTTATGCTTTCCCATTAATTACATACCCCAAACTTTAACACCAATGAGGATGTTTCCCCCGTTTAAGCTGTTGTTTTAGTGATTTCCCATTGAATAGCAGTCTTATATTCTGTTCCCTGTCCCCCATATCTATATCCCCTCACCTTTTCTAGCTACTTATCAGCTATCAGTACCTGAAACTCAAGTGGCATAGACATGTCCCAATTGCTTTACTGTGCTTCCCTTCATACAAAGCAGGTCCTTCTACCACCATATATGATAGCACACACACAAAGATCAATTAAAAGTATCACTCAGCAATTTAAACAAGGAACAGGGACCTTTTGTGCTGTTCATTTTGTCTGACTAAATCTATCCTAACACTTTCTAGCTCCCTTGTTTTTTTTGTCCTATCTGAATAGGTGTCTACCACCAGAGATCAGACTTACAAGGCATATTGCATCCTCTTCCAAGATATCTTAATTCTTGTATTTAAAAAGAAGGCTAAGGAATTGCCTGCATATGATTTTAGTGTGGATACCTTCACAGACTCCTTGGGTACCACCATGTTGAAAAACTGTGCCTATAAACAGGAGACTAGATACAAAGGAATGTTAACTGTCTATTAAACATATGAGAGCCTACTCATTCTGATGAATTTAGTTACCTCCAATGTAGTCCGTCACCTTGGAAGGCTGGACAGTCATCTCAGTAACCAGATGACCAAGACTTACAATTTTCTACAGAGCTCCTGAGAGTACTAACACGGAATTTTAAGAGCATTATATACACCCATAATCCTTTCAGGACAATAGGTGTGGAGGTATAAACCTAGAACTTAGGAAGGTTAGGCAGGAGTATCCCTAGTTTCAGGCTAGCCTGAGCTACATAGCTAGTTCAGACACAGCCTTTGACATATAGTGAGACCCGTCTCAAAAAATGGGGGAAAAAAAGAATGAAATTAGACAGCAGCAGTATTAAATAGAGTCATCTAATCACTGTTCCATCACCTGGAACAGTGATGCATTACAGGACCCACAGCCTAAATTATGGTAGAAACCTTAGAGAACACTTCCTTCCTCCATTTCTCAGCCACCTCAAGACCATCCCACAATGTCCATTTATCAATACATCTGCCAAATAACATATAGTAGTCTCTACCAAGAACTGAACATAACACAGGAGCACTTACAAGGACCAGAGTTAATATATTTTGAGGATGATGTGAGCCAAAACAAAAGTTTTCATGGTTTACTTATATTTTCATACCATGAGATTGTTTTAGCTTATCTATACACTGCCTTGATTTTTTTCCCCTATTATTCACAGCACTCATTTTCATTTCCTGCTGTAAAGAAACTGATTTACTCTAAGGAAAATATATCATTGTATTAATAGCTGTATACTAAACTCTGAATCTAGCTGTAAGATTTTGTACAACTGGGGCTAGAAGATGCCTTAGCAATTAAGAATACTTCCTGTCCTTCCAGAGAACTGGAGCTCCTTTCTGAGTACTCATGTCAAGTGGTTCACAACTGCCTGGTAACTGCATCTCAAGGGAGTCCAATGCCCTCTTCTGTCCTCTGTAGGCACTGCACTCATGTACACACACACACACACACACACACACACACACACAGAGAGAGAGAGAGAGAGAGAGAGAGAGAGAGAGAGAGAATAAATCTTTTAAAAGATTTTGTACAACTTTTACATGTCACCGATAGCTAGAAAACTTAAGTCAGCATTGTGAAATTAGTTATTTCTTTTAAAACTCAAAGCCACTTCAACAAGACATCTATGTAAATAGGGACATTTTGTGAGATTTGTAATTTCTGTTAAATAAGAGTTGATTTTCCTCCATCTTGATCTTCAGCAGCACCCTGAGAACATCTAGTGTATGTTTCACACATCCAACATGAAGATTTGAATCACTTTTGCCATGCTTTTATGTCCTTCCTGTCATAGACTATGACAGTAGCCCTCTGGTATCTCCATTTTAGTATACTGTATTTATGATACAGACTTTTTCATGGAAAGGGGAGTCCTCCTCTTCCAAGTTTTGCTTTTGTAAAACTCTCCTATACATATTTGGAGAGACCATTATCAGGTTATTTTCTTCTGTTCTCTTACTGGAGATGAGACTGCTATGACTACATATAGATCATGTATATAATTCATTTGAAGCTATGTTTTATTTTTATTCCTTTTATTATACAGTATTTGCTCAAAGAATTTCAAACTCCATAATGACTCTCTCTCCTACCCATCCACAGATTTACTAGCCCCATCCCAGTAGGGTCTAGCATGATATAAAGCACACAAAATGGGCTCAATAAATAGCTTGCTAAACTACTGGAAAAAAACAAACCTTTTCTGTATCATACAGAGACCAGGCACCCCACGCAGAAAATATTAGTTAAGTGTAGCACAATGGTGTGCGCCTGCAGTCCCTGATACTCAGGAGATTGAGGCAGGAAGATCACTTGAAGCCACAAGTTCAAGACTAGTCTGGACAATACAATGAGACCTTGTTTCAAAAATAAAACAGCCGGGCGGTGGTGGCACATGCCTTTAATCCCAGCACTTGAGAGGCAGAGGCAGGAGGATCTCTGTGAGTTCAGGGCCAGCCTGGTCTACAGAGGGAGTTCCAGGACAGGCTCCAAAGTTACACAGAGAAACCCTGCCTTGAAAAACCGAAAAAAAAAAAAAAGACGTAAAAAATAAAATAGAACAAAACAGGGCCAGTGAGATGGCTCAATGGGTTAAAGTACTTGCCACCAAGCCTTATGACCTGAATTTGATCCCTAGGACCCACATGGTGGAAGGAGAGAGCCAACTACTGCAAGCTGTCATGCACATGCACACATATGTGCATACATGCATACACAAGCATATGAATACACACACACACAGAGCACACACAATAAACAAAACAAAACAGCACTGGATGAAAGTATTCCTTTTACTGTCTTGCTCTCACATCAACTTTCTTCCTGATCTATCTCTATAAGAAAGATAATCACAAAACTAAAATAAAATTGTGCCAAGCAAAATAATAAAATCAACTTCCAACTATCTCAGTGTGATGCATCCACAGCTAGTTCTTAAACCTAGGTGACTTATGGAATACCAGTAGATGTGTGTTCAGGGAACAACTATAAGATTTGCCTAAATAGAATAAAAATAGGCAGGTAAATCTCAGGGGTCTGGGGACAGGTAGAGAATAACAATGCATTTTCTAAGTCAAATAGAAAATGTTAATTTGTCAGCCAATCTGCTGTTTTCAATTGGCCTGTCATCGGTCTCTCCCTATATTGGCATAGCTAACAGAGACCCAATTGTTGACACCAAAGTCCACTCCAGCTACAGAGAGGAGATCTGCTTTGAAGGCCACTGTTTTTCCTTTGCCCAAAAGTTTGTTTTGGGAAACCCAGAGCTTTCCTCAGTATTATTTTCTCCCATTCAATCATTGATGAGCATCTTTATCATAGAAGCACATCAGCTCCAGATTCTATCAGCTTTCATAGACTTTCCAGAGACAGCCAGGAAGCCTAATCAGCCATAATTTAATAGCCCTTTACTGAAAGCAGTATTTTGGGCTGGAGACATGGCTAAGTGGTTAAGAGTATATATTGCTCTTGCAGAGGACCCTAGTTAAGTTTCCAGCACCGACATCGGGCAGCTTCAGGGAATCTGATACCTCTGGCCTCCATGGGCACCTGCACTCACATACACATATCCAAACACAACACATACACACACACACACAAAACACATGCACACACAATTAAAAATAAAATAAAGGGGACTAGAGAGATGATTCAGTTGCTAAGAGCACTGGCTGCTCTTCTAAAAGACTCAGGTTTGATACTCAGCATCCAATGTGGCAGCTCACAACAGTCTTTACCTCCAATTCCAGGACACCAGGCATGCAAGCAGTGCACAGACATGTATGCAGGCAAAACACACATATATACAAGATAAAATTTCAAAATAAATAAAAGGTTAGAGAGACGGTTCAGCTGTTAAGAGCATTTTCTGTTCTTGCAGAGGTCCTGGGTCCAGTTTCTAGCACCGACATGGTATCTGACAACCATCTATACCTCCAATTCCAAGGATTCTGACACTCTCTTCTGATACTTTGGGCACCTGGCATGCACATGGTGCACACACATACATTCAGGCAAGCACTCATACGCACAAAGTAAAAATAAATAAATCTCTAAAACATAAATATTTTAAAGTGGTTATTTGGAAATATGTAAATCTAAAAATAAATAAATAAAAAGTGGACTCATGTGCACATGCATTCACCACACATGCATATGTGTTTAAGGCCCAGAGGTCAATGTCAAGTGTCATATTCAATTGCTCTCTTATTTTTTGAGACAATCTTTCACTGAATTTAGACGTCAGTGGTAGACCCAGAGATCTGATTGTTTCTACCTCTCCAGCGCTAGGATTACAGGCTCATAATTCCCAGATTTTACATGCACACCAAGCACTGAACTCAGGTTCTCATACTTGAGCAGCAAGCACTTTACCAACTGGACCATCTTCCAAGGCCTTTTTTTTAAAAAAAATAAACTTTACCTGTAGCCCAAAAGATCCCTTAACGTTTCAACTGGATATACAGTCTTCAGTTCCTCTCCTGAAATAGCAAGCAGTGTCATGGCACAGCTATTAAAGCAACTACCACATCCACCTCAGAGGTAGATGCAGCAATGAGTTAAGGTATTACTTCCTACCATGTAGTAAATGCTCAATGTATACTAATTAAAGAGGATTGTAGAGAAAAAGGACAAAGGGCTAAGATGAGGGGGAAGGTAGCAGAATGAATTTTTGTTTTCATTCTGCCACTTATATGGTAAGTAATGTCATAAAACACAGTAAGAAATTTTAGTTCTAAAAACAGATCCCATGTGTTAAGTATATTAACAGTTACTATATACATTTTATCTTACTTAATTCTAACCATCCTATAATATTAGTATCATCTCCATTGTCTAGATGAGAACACTGGGGCTCAAGAAAGTTAAGTGACTTGCTTCCTGCCATAATGCTAGGAAGTTGAAGAACAAGGACTCTAACACAGGTCTGTCTCCGAAGCAGTAGATTAATTAGGATGCAAGCTCACCTGGGCATGGTAGAACCAAGTTCAACTGAGCAAAGACTCTTCATGAGAAAATATATTCAATCGTCTCATAGATCCAAGTATTCAGTGCATCTTCTCCCTGGGATCATATTTGTGTATTATACATTTCACAGAACTCAGAAAAATAAAAACCTTGTTATCCTCATACCCCTTCATTGAGAAAATTCTACTGTACCCTTAAATGAAACCAACACTAAGATTTCTAGACACACCTTAGTAATGAGGTAAGTAAATTTTGTTTCTTAGCAGATAGTCAGTAAAGAAGCCTCAAACACAAAGCTACTGCTCCATAGAACTCAGTCATTCCCAAATCTCTAGCCCAAGCTAAACTCTTCAACTCCAAATGAAGTCACATTTAACTCTATTGAGGAAATATAAAAATTACTGCATTTTACAAATAATAAGCCACATCTTCAAATTCATCACAATTCATCTACCAGGGAAAACACAACCTTGACATCCAGCCTGCAGTTTACTTAAAAAAAAAAAAGAGGCTGGGCATAGTAGCATACACCTTTAATTCTAACACTTGGGAGGTAGGGGCACAGGCAGGCAGATCTCTGTGAGTTCAAGGACAGTCTGGTCTTCATACACCCTGTCTCACAAAAAACAAAAACAAAAAACCCCCTAAAACCAAAATAAGATACAGGGTATTCTTCCCTTGGAGTCCCCCACCCCACCCCCCTACACACACACTCAGGAGTTTTTTCTTCACTGTTCCTTAACAAATCTACACATACTCTGTCAAAAATGATCCGTTTTAACATGTTTTATGAGGAAAGAGTAGATACTGCTTTACAAAAAAAAGGAAAACTACACAAGCTTATTGGGATTATGAGGGAAGAAACAGAGTTAAGTTTTCCTCTTGAGCAGAACACAACTTTAGTTCACTAAAGAACATTTTCAACATAAAAGACCATTGTAAAGTTATGAATAGCAGGAAAGGATATGATTTAGAAAGAAGATGGTCTCCTACATTTTACAGACTGGCATGAATAATGCCTGGCTCATATAAGAGATCATATAAAATACTGCCTTAGAATCCCCTAGTGACAGAAAGGTAGATTACTTATTTCCTCCCTCTTTAACTGTCCTGACACTAAACATTCAAGCAGACACAGACTCAAACTGATTTCCAATGCTAACATTAAGAAATTTCCTTTAAAAAAAAAAAAAGCCTCTCAGATCTAAGTGCTCCCCTTTCCTTCACATAATCATCAGTGTTTTCTCCCCCTTTCCAGTTGAATTCGTTCACAATTTTCACTCTCCCTACTCTCTTGGTTCCCCTCTAGTGTTCATGTTCCCACCCAAACTCAACATGGAATTCCTGCCATGGTTTCTCAGAGGCTAGCTGGCCCTCGGAAAAAGCTCTATGCATCTAACAGCCAACCCAATCAGTCCCAGACAGATCCACCTAGAATTCACAAACCAGTATAAATGTAATCCAGTCCAACCCTCATTAGTCTCTTCTTGGTGCCCTTAACTCCACCCTCCAACTCTGGCCTAAGGCTCTCAGGTCCAGGTTCTTTATCCTGTTTGTTTCACTCTGGAATTTCTATCACTCACCTCCTTATATTCAGAATTCCTCTCATTTACAGACTGGAAAAGCAGGTGTATTGCCAGTTTCTCTTATTCTCCATTCTGTTTGAGACCAAGACTCCCTTTCCCAATTCAGAATCCATATATTCATCAGGATTTCCTGAGAAATGTTTCAGCTTAATGCCAGCCCTCTGTTTCCTGGGTTCTCCCATAGTAGTGGCGATCAAAAGTGAATTTTTACACTTCTCAACACCAGCTCCATACAGCAGCTGAATGCTTCTCTCCTATGGCTCTTTTCTTTCACATTGTGGATTTTTTTTTTCTGTTTCAACACCGAGGCTTGAACGCAGGCCATCACACATGCTAGGCAAGAATTCTACATGCCCAGCCCATATTGTGCATTTTAAATTTTTAACATGTATACTACCTTTACTTCTTTATGGGTAAATATATTCTACTTCTATTTCTCCTTAAATGCCAGTTTCTCCATAGCCCTATTTTTATCCACGATCTTCTTTCTTGCTCCAGCAATTCTAGCACTACAGTGTAAAGAGCCCTAAGGGTTCTTCAAACTTTCTTTGGAAAACATTACCCTGGAGATTTCAAGGTACTGCTTTCTCCTTAGTTAGACCTGACATGGGAACAGTGATGGTCACCTTCCTTTCCCCCTTTACTGCCCTACCGACCTCCTTTCTGACTTCTTTTGCCTTCCTTCTTTCTAGTGGTAAAACTTTTTTCTCCTATGATTCTGTTTCTCTCAGCAAAGCTCTTCCCTAAAGCCCACAGTACAGATTAATCATGCCTGGAGATCCTCTGCCACCTTTACCAAGCATTTACCTGCCTGTGTAGACTGCATCATGAATAAGGCCCAGACAGACACCCCCAGAGAAGCTTCCTTTGCTTACCAAGAGCCTCTAAGGCAGTGAGAAAGAAAAGGATCTCCTCCTGTTGTCCCCCTCCCACACTTTCCCTGGCAAATAAAAAAAATTAGCCAGATCCATAAGAGTGCCCTTGGTACAGCCCCCATATCTTCTAGAACTTCCCTCTACTTTGAACAGTACAGAATCCAACAGCAAAGTTGGCTAGGACTCAGCTTTCCTCTGCCCTGTCCCAACAATTAACCAGCCCTTCCTTATTGCTCTGTTTCAGAGAACTAATCTATTTAAGCCAGACTTCTGCATCCCTTCCCCTTCCTCTATCAAGTAGGTATCTAGTTCTCTTCATCTCAGAGTCAGAACAAAAAGAAACTTATATACTCTTCCTGCAAATCTGGTAAGAGAGTCAGACTTATTTTGCCCCCGAGACAGGGTTTCTCTGTAGCCCTGGCCACCCTGGAATTTGTTCTGTAGACCAGGCTGACGCCGAACTCAGATATTTGCCTGCTTCTGCCTCTTGAATGCTCGGAGTAAAGATGTTCGCCACTACTACCCAGCAAGAGTCAGACTTTTAAAAGTCAGTTTTAGAGTGACTTTCCCTTGATTAGCCCATACCCACATGTGGCTATATCTTATCCCCCTCACACATCCCCCTGCAAGTGCCTCTTTTCATTAATGTCTGTGCTTAAGTGTATGTGAAAATCCCTTTTAACAAAGTCAGTTTCAGTAAGCCTCTGTGCCAAGACCTGTGGCTCTCATCTCCCAGATCCACCTCAAGACAATTTCCTCAGGTGTGAAAAGTACCTGCTACCAATATCCTCGTAAGCTACTCAACATGGCCGTGTCAGTCTTCAAGTATATCATGGAACTTCAGATTCTTTTAACTTAACTCACCAAGTCCCCTGTTGCTCCCTCAGTCTTTCTTGCTACCTTTGCTTCTCTGTCAAAATTTTACAGGTTCCTTCTCAACCTTTCACTTCCTTTTGGAGCTTCTGGGGGATTCTTGGAATGGGATTATCTCCTTTAATCCCCAGTGGAATCTTGTAAGTTTCTTTCCTACAGACTGTCATCTTCAGTACCACATGGTGACATCATGTTCAATTCGAGTACCCTAAAATTCTGCCCAAACATCCTTGGCTATGCCACCTACAGTGTCCCCAATAAGGGCCCTCAACCCCAACATTCAAGGACAGGACGTACTAAACAGAATAACACAAGATGGCCACTAAAAAAGATAACTCCCTTCTATCCTTAGAATTTTATTATGAACCTAATCAACTCCCCACTCCAAATTCATGCCCTATTTCTTTCCCCACGAAATGCTTCTGCAGTGATTCTGAGAAACAGCCTTCTAAGTTGAAAGAAGCACGAGACTAACCCTTGAAGCCTTCAAGTGTACCCCAGAAGTCTGATCAAAGCTATTTGCAACTGTACTCTACCCCTGTGTCATGGGGACGACCTCCAAATCGCCTTGAAAGTATTCATCTGTGGCTTGCTTTACAGCCCTCCGTTCCCACATCCATGCAAAAAGCCCCAAAACGCTGGACTAGAAGAATGCTCACGAAGTGAAGGCTGTCCTTACTGTCTACTCTAGAAAACAGCGAGAATGAGAAAGTATCACCACGTCGACAGTTTGATCAAGCAACCTTGAAAATTTCAAAACAATGCAACAAAAACAGTGCTTCTGATACAGAGAGGAGAGGGGAGGCTCAGTGGAACAGAAGGGCACCCCCACCGGCCTGTGGTGTTGGGCCTCCTGGGTTTGCAGCGTGCTTCCCTCCCGCCTTTCCCCTCGACTACATCTTTCGATACAACAATCTCCTGCACCTCCATAACACGAAAACCCCAGCATTGGTGCGGCCGGCTCCTCCCAGCCTTGCCCGGACGTCCCTCTGGCCCAGCCTTCCTCTCCGCGGGACCCCGGCAAGGAGGGCCCCCTCCACCGTCCAGTTCACCTCTCTATCCCTTTCCTGGCCTCTGGGCGCCCCCTCAGGGCTCCGTCCCGAAACCGAACCTCCAGGAGCCAAGCCC
>LZPO01027372.1:568681-584372 GCA_001675575.1 Neotoma lepida
TGGGGACAGTTAGAAATTCTGTGGCAGAAATTATTTTAATTTAAATTAATTTTTTTGGATGGGTGATAGGATTTCTAGCCACGCCCTCATGACCAAGCATGCACTGGTGAGACGCTTAGTCATTTCCGGGCCTGTATGTCCTACATCCGTGTGCTGCATGGTCATGTAATTTGTGCACAGCATGGTCACGTAATCTATGCGCATGTGTGGCGAAGCTACGTAAACCCATATGCACATGCGCTGGGGGAGTCCATAAAAGGCGAATCCCTCATACCCTCCCCTCTCTTCCTGCACCATCTTCTATAGGCCTAAGCACATTCCCCCTGTTCTCTTTCCCCTAATAAACTCTTATAGTGGGTTTTGTTATGCCTCGTGACATTTCTCGAATGGTAAACACCACTGCATAAAACTAACAATTGGTTCATGTGTATGTGTTAGTTTGTAGGTCAGAGGCTGTGCACGTGTAGAGATTAGAAGACAATGTTTGAGATTTGGTTCTGCCCTTCTGTTACGTGGATCCCAAGGATGGCGCTCATGTCATCAGGCTTGATGGCAGGTGCTTTTACCTCCTAAGCTATCTCATCAACCCAAAAGTATTTTTCTTAAAAATTAAATCTCGGGCTGGAGAGGTGGCTCAGCGGTTAAGAGCACTGACTGCTCTTCCAGAGGTCCCAGGTTCAATTCCCAGCACCCACATGGCAGCTCACAACTGTCTGAGACCTGACACCCTCACACAGACATACACGCAAGGAAAACACCAATGCACATAATAAATAAGTTTTAAAAAAATTAAATCTCTAGGGATGGCAAGATGGCTCAGTGAATAAAGATGCTTTCCATCAAACCAGATGCGCTGAGTTCAATACTTGGGACCCACATGATGAAATGAGAGAACCTATTCCTGCATGATATCCTTTGAGTTCCACATATGTGCTGTGTCATGTGTGTGTGTGTGTGTGTGTGTGTGTGTGTGTGTGTGCGTGCACATAAATAAAAAATGTATTTTTTTCAAGACAGTGTTGTATGATATTTTGTTTGTGTTCTGACAAATAAAGCTTGCCTGGAGATCAGAGGGTGGAGCTAGCCACTAGTTAGCCATAGAAGTCAGGAAGTGGTGCACACACCTTTAATCCCAGCACTTGGGAGGAGGAAGCAGGAAGATCAGGAGTTCAAGGCCACCCTCAGCTAAACTAGATTGAACCAGTCTAAAAAAGAAACAGAGCTGGACTGTGGTGGTACACACCTTTAATCCCAGCACCAGGGAGGTGGAGACAGGAATATAAGGTGGGTGGAGACAGGATCTCTCGCCCCCCCATTTGGTTTGAGGATTCATGGAGATAAGAACTTTCTAGTGGCTGCTGCTCTGCTTCTCTGATCTCCAGGCAAGCTTTATTTGTCAGAACACAAACAAAATATCACACAACAAGACAGAGTTTCTCTGTGTAGCCCTGGCTGTCCTGGAACTCACTCTGTAGACCAGGCTGGCCTTGAACTCACAGAGATCCACCTACCTTTGCCTCCTGAGTGCTGAGATTAAAGGTGTGCACTACCCCATTCAGCTAATACATGTAATTTTAAAGATTAAATATCTATGTGCTGACATGAAACTGTGCCCAACATACATTAAGTTTAAAAAATAAGTATAGACCTATCCAGAGCATGACTACTAGTGGTCACATCCCCAAAGAAAAACGGTGGTTATTCCTTCCCTGAATAACTATCAACTGCAAATAGCTCCTCAGCCAGGGGTGGGGACTTGTGTACTCCTGTGTATTCTTTCATACTGGAATTTTGACCAGCTTGACTTTATGCAGGTCTTGTGCAGATAATCACAGGAGAGAAGCAACTACACAAAGTTGTCCCTTGTATGTGCTGTGTTATGAATGTGTCCACACTGAAGCATACATATCATATATGTATGCACATACACAATAATAATAAATGAAATACATTTAAAAATAAACAGAAACAAAATGAAAAAGAAGCTGAAAGATAGCTGAGGTAAGGCAGAGGAGGCTGTATTACTGGAACTGCAAAAGAAGAAAATACAATCATGGCACAATTTTTAGTTTTATACTGAGAAATATTTACATAATTATAAGCTAAACATTATTTTATTGTTTTTTTTTTAATCCAAGCTAAAGAAAGGAAATCACAGAAAACTTAGCTTTTTTATTTGTTTGTTTTTGTTTTTTTGAGATAGGGTTTCTCTGTGTTGCCCTGGGTGTTCTGGAACTCACTTTGTAGCCCAGGCTGGCCTTGAACTCACAGAGATCTGCCTGCCTCTGCCTCTATAGTGCTAGGATTAAAGGTGTGCACCACCACTGCCTAGCAAAAACTTAGCTGTTATTGCTAACAAATTTAGTGTAAAAGCTTACAGAAAGTAGAATTAGAGGAGGTAGAAGGACACATAGAGACATCAATATTCTAATTTTTAGAAATGTGAACTCCAGAGACACTATCTATAGGTGAATGAGAAATAGATGTTTATAAAGGCGCAAAAGACTGTTTTAAAACAAACAAAAAGATGCACATTCCATCCGTTGTCTGTTGTGGAGGGAACTAAAGAGGGGAACTACAAATAGTAATGTATTAGGGGGAAGAGAGAGAGTGCTGTAGTATAGGTGCTAAATCCCCCATCTATCACACCAGGAAGCAATAGATGCTCTTTACAGGTGGTAAACCAAGGAATGATTTAGAGAAAATGGATTCTTACACTATTCCTGTCACTGGTTTCTCTGCTTCCACCTTTGCCCCCTTTCAGTCTATTATTAACACAGTGACTGGAGAGATTCTCTTAAAACTTAAACTCTGTCACCATGGCTCACTCAGAACAAAAGACCATGTGATTGCAATGGCTACCTAAGCTTTACACAATTGTCTGCCTCACAATTCCCACTCCCCACAACTCATGCTAGTCTTCCTGCTCATTTCACAACAGTCCAATGGCTGCCTTGCTGTTTCTCTAGTGATCTAAACCTGTTGCCACTTTAGGACTTTAAAACCAGCTATGCTTTCTGCCTAGAATTATCTTTCCCCGAATATTATTGTGACTCACTCTATCATCTCCTTCAGGTGCTTATTAAAACACCTACTTCTCAGGTTTGCTCTGGCCACTGTATTTGAAATTGCAGCCCCCTGACCGAATACACTCTATCTCCTTCCTCTGGTTTTTCCTCCATAGCATTTACTGTTTTAAAAATATTTTTATTTTTATTCGTGTATATGTGCCTCTCTGTGTGTGTGCTGTGTGTGTGTGTGTCCATCCACAGAAACCAAAAGAGTTTGTTGTATCCCCTAGAGCTGGAGTTACAATCAGTTTTGAGTCACTGATGCTGGAAACCAAACTTGATACCTCTGCAAGAGCTGCAAGCTGAGCCATCTCCTCATTTACTGCGTACATTTTTGTGTTGCATGTTTGTGGTGGTTTGAATAAGAATGGCCCCTACTGGATCATATATTTGAATGTCACCAGGAAGTAGAATGCTTTGATAGGATTAGAAGGATTAGGAGCTGTGGCCTTGTTGGAGGAATTGTGTCTCTGGGGGTGTGCTTTGAGGTCTCAAAGGCACATGCAAGGTCTAGGTTCTCTCTCTGCCTGTGGATCAGGATGTAAAGGTCTTAGATTCTGCTCCGTGCTCCGTTCTGCTTGTTCGAATTCCACCATGCTCCTCATCGTGATAAAAATGGATTGTTTTTGAAATTGTGATCCTCCTGCCTCCACCTCCTTCAGCCAATCCTACCAGCGTGTGCCACCACAACTGGCAAGAATCTGAAATTGTAAGCAAGCCCCAAATTAAATGCTTCCTTTTATAAGACTTGCCTTGGTCATGGTGTGTCTTCACAGTAATAGAACAGTGACTAAGACAATATTTTAGCTATTTATCTTTCTTATTGCTTCTCTGTCTCACTAGAGCACCATTAAGAGCAAAGACTTCATGTTTCATTCACCACTCTGTTCATAGTGCTTAGATCTGTGACTGTTACACAGTAGGTGCTTGTTATGGGCTAACATGTATCTCCCCAAATGCATATGTTCAACCCTTCATACCTTAAAATGTTGTTAAAGATGCCTTTTCTGAAGTAAGTGAATGAAAATGAAGCCATAATAGAAATCTATAGTTTAATATGACTGCTGTCCTCAGAAGAAGAGAAAAATACCTAGGGGTGGTGCCACTTGGGAGTCTCAGGCTGGAGGATTTCCATGACTTTGAGACCAGCCTGGGCTACATAGTGAGACCTTGTCTGAGAAAGAACAGAAAAACTGAAAAGAGGGAGAAAAGATACCAGGGAAGTCCAAACTTCATAGGACAAACAGATGAAGAGATGGGAAAAGAACAGCCATGTACAAACCAAGGACAGGGCTCTGGGACAGTTCTTACCCTTATGGCCTAAAGAAGGCCAACCCTGCTAACACTTTAATCTTGGACTGAAGCCTCTCAAACTGAGAGACCAAATTCCTCTTATTTAAGTCTGTGGTATTTTGTTATGGTAATCTTAGCAAACAAACACAGTGCTTAAAAATATTTTGTTTGTTTAAATTAGTGGATAAACAGGATGTATCAGTCCCCATTGCTAGAATTCAATACTGGAGGCTGTGTGCTTTATACAGAAATGAATTTTATTTGGCTCACAGTTCTGGAGATTCAAGATCATGGTGTCAGAATCTGCTGGGTTCTGTTGAGGACCTTCTAGCTCTATCATAATATACCATGTGGGATCACAATGTACCATGTCGGATCATAGCATGATCAAATGAAAAGAAGGGAAGCCAGAGATTCAGGGGCCAGTCTCTGTTTATAACAAACTGTTCTCTCTCTGTCTCTGTCTCTGTCTCTGTCTTGTCTCTCTCTCTCTCTGGTTTTTCGAAACAGAGTTTCTCTGTTTAGTTTTTGGAGCCTGTCCTGGAACTCACTCTGTAGAAAAGGCTGGCCTAGAACTCACAGAGATTCACCTGCCTCTGCCTCCCGAGTGCTGGGATTGAAGCAAACTGTTCTCATAGGAACTATCTCAAGTCCAGTGAGAACTACATTAATCTCTCCCAAGAGGTATTGCACAAATGACAATCACCTCTTAAAGGTTCTACAACATCTGCTTCAACACAGCTTCAACCACACTGGGGACAAAGATCCCAACTAATGAAACTTGGAAGAAAAGCCATATCTGAATTATAGCACAAGTATGGATATGACATGAACCATTAGAAAAACCCAAGTCAGAAACGCTTATAAGTGGTAGCTCAGGGCTAAGGGTAGAGCTCAGTTGCTAGAATGCTTGCCTAGTGTGCAAATATCCCTGAAGTCAATCCCTGGTACTGCAGAAAATCTGCTGTGATGGCACAAGTCTAAAGCCAGGGGCAGAGACAATAGGATCAGGAATTCAAGGTTACATCCTCAACTACATGGCTAGCCTGGGCTACCTTATGCCCTGTCTCAAAAACAACTGTGGTAACCTTTAGAAAATGAGACTACTTTCATGGAGGACTGGGGGCAAGAGATACTGTTTTTCATTCTAAGTCTTTTGGTACTATTTAATCTTTATGTACATGAATGCAGTATTTTGATAAATTTTTTTATAATGATGTTTTTTTACATAGTAGAATTTTTTGTATTATCTACATTTTCTGTAATTTAGAAATATTTCCTTGTTTGCAATTGTTAAAATAAAATATAATTATGTAATTTCTCCATCCTCTTTCATCCAAATTTTCCCCACTCGTGTTCCCTTTCATGAACACTTTTTCTTTAATTACTATTGTTTCATATCTGCATAAATCTGTAACTACAACCTGCTGAGTTCATTTAGTGCTGTTTGTATGTTTGTGATTTCAGGGCTGACCACTTGATATTGGATAACCAATTGGAGATCTCTGGGGAAGATTAATTCTCCCTCTATCAGTAGTCCTTAGTTGCTTATAGTTTTTTGTCTAGGGGGTGAGCCCCTGTGAGATTTTCCCCTTCTGTGTTAACATGTCTATATGTTATTGTTCAGGTCTTGCTTAGGCAGTCATATTGTTAAGGTATCATGGGTGCAGCTTCCCAGGCATTTCTAGGAGACACAATCTCACAGAAGACTTCCTGGCTCTCTGGCTCTTACGATCTTTCCACTCTCTCTTTCACAATGTTCCCTGAGTCTTAGGTATGGGAGTTGTGTTGTGGATGTATCAGTTATGGATAGAACATTCACAATCAGCTGTTCTCTGCATTTTGATCAGTTGTGGTTTTCTCTAATGGTCTCAGTCTGCTTCACTGGGAAGCTTCTTTGATGAAAGGTGAGAGCTACACTTATCTGTGGGTGTAAGAACAAGTATTTAGAATGCAGTTAAGAATTACACTGGTCTAGTCAAGTGACACTAGTAGATTGTCCTCTAAGATCCAATACCTCACTAGCCCTGGGTAGTTGATGAGGTTTCCTGTAGCAGGCATGATTTTCCTCCTGTTAAGTAAGTTGTAAGTCCAATTAGACAGCTGGTTTGGTAGTACCAATATATGAATGCCATTATTGCACCTTTAGGAATATCTTTTGATAAACATTTTTTAAATATTAACTTAAAAGTTGCTATAGAACAAAAAGATTCAGCAAAGTATGGAGGGATACACCTGTAATCCCAGTACAGAGGAGACTAAGGGAAGATTGTAAATTCGACACCAGCCTGGCTGATGAAGCAAGACCCTGTCTCAGAAGACCAAAGAAAACAAGAAAGACTCATGAAGCTTTTAGTAGTTCTCCATGGGACATTTGCCAATGGCTAGAGACATTTTCAGGGGCGTCCTATGGGGACCAGGGACACCATTTGACATCTTAAAATGCACAGGACAGCTCTCTGCAGAAAAGAACACATTTATATATAAATGTGCAAATGAAATAGCTGAAACAACTTATTCAGTAAAGTTATGACCATTTAGTAAATAGGGCCAACCTGTGAGATGGTTATAAAGTAGAAAACTTGCTGCCGTTTTCTACAATCCATTCTTTAGTGCCTCTGAGAGAAATTCAGAAGTGAATGATATTCCCATGACAGCGCCAGGAATGTAGAAGGCATAGTAAATATAAGGAGATTCAGGCCGGGTGGTGGTGGCGCACTACTTTAATCCCAGCACTCGGGAGGCAGAGGCAGGCGGATCTTGTGAGTTCGAGGCCAGCCTGGGCTACCNTCTTGTGAGTTCGAGGCCAGCCTGGGCTACCAAGTGAGTTCCAGGAAAGGCGCAAAGCTACACAGAGAAACCCTGTCTCGAAAAACCAATATATATATATGGAGATTCACTTCTCTCTACAGAGGCTTACATAAGGCTGCATTATCCACAAATGCAATGGGTGGTTCAGCCCATATTGTCACACACTCACAGCACTGCTTCTCACTGGCACTCTAATTTTATCTCTTCTGCGCTTCATAAATAAATACCAATTACTGCCTTTTCCCCCTTTTATCCAAAATCTCAATTCCAGGATCTCCCCTGGACCACAAATCTTGCTGGAATGCCTTCTGTGCATCACTGAGCCAGGGGCCAACTTTCTGTCTTTTACACAACACCTCCTTGATGAAATCTTCTCCAGCTACTTAGAAAATAGTGAATAGTTTCTCACTGATTCTTGCATAAAAGCACACCTCCCTCCTTGCTCAACAACCTACCCAAAGCATTTACTGAAATGTCTGGATCTGTGAGGTATACTGACTACTGTATGTTCACAGTGTGTCCATTAGTGTTCTGTCCAGGTAGAAGTAATTATGACAAATATCTTGTGACCTGCTCTGAGAATGTTTTCTGAAGATGAAGTTGAGAAAATTCAAGGGCAGACACTGTTCCATCCCAATACCTAGAATATTAGTTTTGTCTCAAAGCTACATTTTTGCATTGCCAGGTACTAAGAGCTTGCTAGGGAACAGGCAATTACCCTGTTTCCTAACCAAAGCACCGTGGATTTACCTATCAAAGGAAACACATGAAACTGCCAACAGTAGTTTGCTTCAAAGGGAGAAATTGGTGAATTTTGAGATGAGGGAGAACAAGAGGTCTGATTGTCAGTGTATAGCCTTATATAACTTTAAGATTTTGTTCTATGTGCATATATTAGATATGCAAAAATATTATTTTTATATCAGTATGCTATATAGAACTGCAGCATTTGGATTTTAAAGCAAATATCTACCCAGCTACAATTGGAAATAATATAATCATGTTTCTGATACAGTAAGTTGTACACACCTGTAGATCTAGTATTCAGGAGGCTGAGGCTGAAGAGCTACATGCTTGAGTTCAGGTTGTCTGGTTGAACAGTATAGAAAAACTCTGATTGCTTAAACAAACTAAAGGCTGTAATCATACTTCTTACGAGATATTAAACATATATTTTGGCAATTTATTAGACTCTGAATCCCACCATGAGAAAAACAGAAGAGAAATTGTCTGTAATAATGTTCTTTGTTGATAAGACTTCCTTTAAATTACAAGAAAATAGGCAGAAGACAATTGACCTACACAGTAATGTCCATATGTATCAATAAAGCATCAACTGTAAGGATAAATGGAGGTATGAAAAATGCAGTGACAAAATTTTAATTACATTTTAATGCATGACATACAATTAATTGACCAGGAGTTTTTAAAGTACTGTGTATTATAGCTGACAAGAGAAAACCAGTCTATCCATGAAAAAATACTTCCATGCCTTGTTTCAATTTGGATAAATAATGATAGACTTCAAATTTGTTGAGGTAAAACAATGGTTTATTAAGAAGTAATTATGCCTTTAATCCCAGTACTCAGGAGGCAGAGGCAGGTGGATCTCCTGAGTTCAAGGCCAGCCTGGTTTACACAAAGAGTTCTGGGACAACCAGGGCTACATAAATAGATTTTGTCTCAAAAAGAAGACAAGAAAAAAGAAAAAAGAACTAATGATGGTCAGCAAGATAGCTCAGGTGGGAGAGAGATGTCTGTCACCAAGTTTGAGGAACAGAGTTCAAGCCTTAGGCCCACATGTTGGAAGCAGAGACATCAACTCTTGTAAGTTGTCCTTTGACTTCTACAGGAGTACGTACTATAATAGAAGTGCCTCCCAATAAAAAATGTAATAAATAAAGAAAAGCAAACAAATAAGGCCAGCAGGATGGCTCAGCAGATAAAGGCCACATAAACCTGATGACCTGAAAGGAGAAAACCAACTCTGCAAAGTTGCCCTCTGACCTCCACATGGATCTCCACATGTATGCAGTGGCACATAAGTACCCCCCATCATGCACACACATATAATATTATAATAATAGATGCAAAAAATTTTAATTACAATTTTTCTGCTATAGAATTTCAACTCTACTCAATAACTTTAACATTGGATGTTTTGTTTTGTTCTGTTTTGTTTTTGTTTTTGTTTTTAGAAAAGGGCACACTCTGTAGACCAGTCTGGTCTCTAACTACAGAGATCTGCCTGCCTCTGGCTTCTAGGTGCTGGGATTAAAGGTGGCTTGTGTTACCACACCCAGCCTAACACCAATTTTTAAAAAAAATTGAACTCTCAGCTTTGCAGGTGGAGCCTGTAATATGACACTATACTTCATCTGACCTCCAAGGCCCTCCTGAACTTGAGAATAACTACCAAACCTCTGGCCATTCCAGGGAAATAACCTTCATTTCCAGGCAAATTTAGGATATTGACCTTCATTTCCATTGATGAGCTCACCGTATTATAATCTCCCTTCACACCTTTTTTTGGTTTTATTTTACAGTGTTATTGTGTGTGGAGCAGGCATGTGTGCCAAGGTTTGCATATGGAGATCAGAGGACAACTTCGTAGAACTGGTTCTTCTACCTTTATATAGGTTCCAGTGATTGAACTCAGGTTGCCAGGCCTACGAGGCAAGTGACTTAACTGCTGAGCCATTTTGCTGGTCTTTAATGTAAGTTTTTTTATTGAACTATGCACACAGACACAAAAATGATGTTCTACTCTTTCGTGTGTATTATAATTTAATTATCATTGCTATTTTTAATTTTTGTATTAATTTTACACTTAGTTAGTTAGTGTGTGGTTCTCTCCTTCCACATAGGGGGTCTTAGGGATCAAACTCAGGTCTCAGGTCATTAGGCTTGGTGGCAAATGTCATTATCTGCTAACTTATCAGGATAATTGCTATTATGTTTTCAGTGTATGTGTGCATGTTTGTGTTGTTGGACTTGTGTGTAGGTAAACATATATATGAATGCTTGTACTTGTGGAGACCAGAGGCTAACTTCAAGTTTTTTTCAGATGCTATCCACCTTGCCTTTTGAGACTAATCTCCCTAGCCTGGGACACTTAGAAGGATCGGCTGGCTGGCCAGTGAGCCCCAGGGATCCAACTGTCTCCACCTCCTCAATACTGGGATTACAAGTATAGGTCACCATGTCTGACTTTTTCATATGGGTTCTGGGAATTGAACTCAGGTCTTCATGCTTATAAGTCAAGCATTTTGACAAATTGCTATCTCCCCATCCCTACTACTATTTTTGAGATGTCTTGTCATGTTGTCCAGGCTAGCCTTGAACCAGTAATTCTCCTGCCTCAGGCTACTGAGTAGCCAGATAATCTCATTATTTTTAACAGCTGGGCAGTTCTGTACAATATTTAGTGGATTTTTTGTTTACCGAATTTTGCAATTACATACAATGTTCTAGTGATTGTCTTTGAGCATTGTTCTTCAAACATTTTTACTAGTTTTTTTTTCTAGATAGAAGTAGGATTATTGGATCAATGGTTAGGTAATACATAAATATTAAGAGCTCTTGCCAAATAGCCTAACTGATTTTAAAACCAGTTTATTCTTCTATCAACAGCATTTGAGAGGGTAGAACCTTTACTTTTTTATAGTTCATTTTTATTGTGTGTGTGTGCGCGTGCGCGTGCGCGCACACATGCACACTCATGAGTGCAGGTGCCAATGGAGGTCAGGGGCATTGGATCCCCCTGAGCTAGAGTTACAGGCAGTTGTGAGCCACGCAGCATGGGTGCTGAGATCTGAACTTGGGTCCTCTACAAGAGCAGAATGCACTCTTAACTGCTAAGCTAGCTATCTCTCTAGCCCACAAACTTGCTATTTCAGTTCTATGGATGGAACCTAAGACCACATGTATGCTAGGCAAGTGCTCTAATCCCTGAGCTATACCCCATCTCTAAGAAAGTACTCATTTGAGTCAAGCTTTCTTTAACTGGAGGCTCAGCAGTGAGTAGTTGAGAATTTGACTCTGAACTGTTTAGTATTTATCTTTAATGACTGCTCAGGTGCTAGCCTTTTCTCCCTTAGAATATTTTAAGTTCCTTGGAGGCTGAGATCATGCCATACACTTCCCTGGCATTTCCCATAGTGCTCAGCACAGTCTGGGCAAACTGTTGGTGATCAATACATACCCAATGAATGACTAATAAACCATCTTATATTTGTGGGCTACACAATGTTTTGAGGTCAGCTCCGGAATGAGAGGGCTGGGCAGAGTCAGAGACTAGAAATGTGCCAAGTCAGTATCAGTTGCTCTCACTTGGACAAGTTTAGATCCTAATCTGGGAACCTTATCTGTATCAAGCAGCTAGCACAATTCCTGGCTCAGGGAAACTCCTTAATAAGACTTCTATTTTGCTGTTGTGATTCCTGTCTAATGAGAGGGTTGTACTAGAGAGAGTTGAAGGTTCAAGTATGGCACTTAAAACTATTCCAGGTAAAATCAGAAAGCCACAGTCCAGAGATGGAAAGAAATTGGGGACCAGCAGGAGCAGCCAGGGACAGGTGAAACAGGGGTTTGGAGAGTGGGCATGGTGGTGTAGTCCTATAATCCTGGCATTTGAGGGACTTAGGCAGGAGAATCTAAAGTTTGAATATGGCCTACATCACACAGCAAGCCCCTGTGTCATAACAACAACAACAACAACAACAACAACAACAACAACAAACAAACAAAACAAAACCAACAAAAACGAAGAAGAAAACCATGGGGTGAGGCTCAGTTTCTAGAATCTGAAATAGACGTTCAATTCCATTATGGATGAACATTTTCTCTGACACCTCAGGCAGTTTTTATTGGATTTTTGTATGTTTGGCTTTCATGTGTGGACATCTTAATGGTGCTGCTTATTCTCAGAGAAGAGCCCACAAGTTAAGTGTAGTGCTGTAAACATAGGGGGTGCTTAATGAAAGCAGTTTCCATTTCTCTTTCACCTGTTGAAACAGAGACTGTAACAGCAGTGTTGAGGGTTCATGGAGAAGACGGTGTTAAAGAAAAGACATTTGACTAGACTAAGATTACTGGGCAAACTTTACCTGGTTAAAAGTCAAATGTGGGACTTGGAAACCAAGCAGCCTGTCAAATAACGATTAAATTCAGTGGTGAATGTAGGGAGTATGAAAACATGGTAGCAAGTCTCATTCTTAACTCTCTCTCCCTAGTCAGCAGCATGACTGAAGGAGAGAGGTGGGGGATGGCAGGTTGAATAGACATGATTATGACATTTGACATGGATTGTCTTTCTCCTATATGCCAAACATTTAGAACACATCATCTCTAATACCCTTTAAAATTCTATGAAGTAGGTACAGTTGTCCCTCATTATCCAAAGGGGACTGGTTCTAGGACCCCCATGAATATGAAAGTGCATGTATGTTCAAATATTTCATGTAGAATGGAATAGTACTTGCATATAGCCTTTGCAATCCTCCCATATATTTTATTTTTTTTCTCCCATGTATTTTCTTTTTTTTTTAAAGATTTATTTATTATGTATACAGAAGAGGGCGCCAGATCTCATTACAGATGGTTGTGAGCCACCATGTGGATGCTGGGAATTGAACTCAGGACCTCTGGAGGAACAGTCAGTGCTCTTAACCT
Organism: Neotoma lepida; assembly: GCA_001675575.1. Lineage (NCBI taxonomy): Eukaryota > Metazoa > Chordata > Mammalia > Rodentia > Cricetidae > Neotoma > Neotoma lepida. Next base: position 581,530 of record LZPO01027372.1, read on the forward strand.
CTGAGCCACCTCTCCAGCCCCCCATGTATTTTCAATCCAGATTACTTATGATACTGACTGCAGTGTAGATGCTATGTAAATGATGTTACATTGCATTGTTTGGGAGAATAATGACAAGAAGAAGTTTCTATATGTTCAGTAGAGATATATTCTTTTCCTGAAACATTTTTTAAATATCTGTAGTTGGATGATATGGAGGGCTATCTGTAGTAGCTTTATTTTACAGATGAGAAAATAAGCATGGAATACATAAGTTGCTTGCCAACATTACCCCAGATATTAAGTAGCCCGAATTTGAACTTAGACCTGCCTGGTCATAAGGTTTATGTTCTGTCTCTACAGAATACCATCCTCCTTCTTCTATATTGTCCTCACCGAAGCAGATCTTGCTTAGGAACACTAGCTGGTCATGTGTGGGCAGGGCATTCGAGATTTGTTTACTATTATTTATTTGTAGCCAGGGAGTAGGGAGAGGAATGTAAGTCAGCAAGTGGGAGGAGAAGAGGCACATGTGAATTGGGTTGAGTATAGAGGGAAAAAAGGAGTTATCATGAGCTCAAATGTGAACTAGGGTTTAATTTGATGTGTCTGTTCTTGGCTGTGGTTCTGGATGGTCTCTGGAACAACACTGACAAACAGTGTCCAATCCAGTGGTGGCATTCAGGATCTGAATTCCTTCAACATTACTTTACACCTACACATGCATATATACATACACACATGCCATAAATATGAAGACAAATTCTTTTAAAAAATAGCATTCCAGAACATATACCACTAAATCATGAGCTGTCTTATAAAATGGAAGGCTACCCCTTGATTCTAAGAGTGTTTCTCATGCTTGTTGGATAACTGCAACTCCCCTTCAAAAGAGCCAACACTGATTTGGATGCATAAAGTAGGGAAGTTTGTCAAAAACAGCAAAGGGAAGAAAAGAAAGAGAAAAGGAAAGGAAACCCATCTCAGTTTATACTTTTTACTAAGACTTTCAGAATTATGTAAAATGATGTAATTGTATAGAAAGAAGTGCTATGGAATATTTATCCATATAAAATTTCCTTAATTTTCTTTCAGTGAGCAAGACTAGTAACAAGTTGTAATAAAACAAGCCTGACTTACAAAACCATTTAATCCCAGAGGGAATGTGACCCAAATCAGGGAGGGGCAGAGCTCAGGAATGAGTTGCTATGTTATGTTCATTCCAGAACTTCCTAAGCTTCACTTGCACCTGAGTGATGACCAAAGCATGTTTTGCTTTGGTCACTTCATTCTGATGGCTCTACACTCACAAGAATGGCAGCTAGGCTGAGCATGCAATTCCTAAGAGCATCTCATATGCACAGGCTTGGGAATTCAGAGAGTTGACGGGGCCAAGAGAAGTTCTTGTCCCTTCCATGCCAAGTGTGTAATAATACCAGTACCCTCCAGGAATTGGAGGCAATAATGCTGATTATATGCTTCATAAGGAATAAAGCAATGATTATAGTCAGCCTGGGTGCTCAGGAACAACAGGAGGTTTATAAAGACATACTTTTAACTACAAATTAATTATAACACATCTTTCTTGTAAGACAATTGGGTCATGATTTTTTAAATCCTTTAAAATTTTTGATTGGAAGTTATCATGAATGTGTCAAGAATCATTATCGTTATGAAGATTTTTTTTCTATTATAGAGGACCAAAATGCTATAAAGGAAGAATAATTCTTGACCATGTATGTAGTCTTTCATTAAAATTATCACAAAGCTGCCTTTGGGAGAGCATTGGCAGTCACTTCTGTACTAATTCCAACTACTGTGACCCTAGGGAAACTTTGGTCAAGCTCTGGAAAACCTGGGCTGGTAACACAAACAGTGTGGTAGGCAAGGACAGGCCACTTTAAATCATCCCTCATATTATTTGGCAGGCAAGAACCAGCCATACTGGTGGAAATAGACCTAGTGCCTTTGAACATCCACCCTATAATATAATGCTGTGATTCTCAGCTGTTTTCCTCACTCCAGTCTCAAATTTCTAAATGATGTTACTCACAACAATTGATAGCTGGGGCAGTAACTGCAGAGGAGGCATCAGAAGAAAGAACCTATCTGGTTGATGTATGAAAATTGTGCCTTGGATGCCCCTTCCTTAATTATCATAATATGTCCAGTTCTTTTGTTTGGTTCTTTTGAAACAGAATCTTACTATGTAGTCCTGTCTGGCTTGGAACTCATAATGTAGACTAGGCTGGCCTCATATCTACGGAAAGTTATTTCTGCTTCACCACACCCAACAAGATCTCAAGTTCTAATAGAAATTAACCACCTTTTGGCAATCTTTACCTCATTATCTACCTGGAAGTATTTATGTTGTCTCAGTGGAGTTTCCTCAACTCCCTTAACGTCAATTACTTGTTTTCAATATCACAAAACCACGTTCTCAGAGATGGTAACTCTTTTTCATCTTTTTTTTTTCTTCTGAAAGCCTTCAAGATTGCATCGGAGTCCCTGGCTCCTGAATGGGACTTGGGAAGCAGAACTCAACATCAAGATGCCCATTAACAGACCTTGGTAGATTTTAAGGCAAACAGTATTGGAGAGGCCCAGGACAGACCTATTTCAGGGTGAGCGTCCGGATCTGTGAGCTAGTGTTGCTTCAACATCTCGCCGTGTGTTTGTGGGGAGGCTGCTCTTGGCTCCTCCCCTGCTCGGTCCCCACTACCTTTCGCCTCCGCTTTTGCGTAACTACATTAATAGAAGGGAACACTTCACATACTGGCGCTCAAGCCCCAGAGAGAGGCTGGCTGTGGCTTGGCAGGTGGGCTTGTAGCAGGAGATGGGTGGGGGAGTGGGCGGAGTGAGTC
>LZPO01027372.1:615544-626453 GCA_001675575.1 Neotoma lepida
ACTCCAGTGATCCTCCTGCCTCTGCCTCCCGTGTGCTGGGATCAGATGTGCATGTCAACATTCTTGCCTTTCCCCCAGTCTGAGTTCTAAGGATTAAACTCGGGTCTTCATGTGTACACAGAAAGCCTTTTACCACTGGGCCATCTCTGTAGCCCATATGTTCTAAATTTTAATGTATATCAATTTTTCTTTCTTTTCTTTTATTGCTCTTGTTTTTGGTGCCATATCTAAGAAACTGTTACCTAGTCCACAGTTGTGAAGATTTATTCTCTCTGTATCTTCTGAGAGTTTTATAGTTTGAATTTTTACAATTATATTTTTGATCCATTTTAGGTTAATTTTTATACATAGAAAGAGGTAGGGGGTACACATTTTATTTATTTTCATCTGTGGATATCCAGTTATCTTTCTACCATTTGTTGAAAAGATTGTTCCCTTTCCCCCATTATTTTGATACTCTTGTTGAAAATCAGTTGACTGAAATGTGTGAGTTCATTTCTGGACTCTCAATTATAGTCTATTGATCTATATGTCTGTTCTTATGCCTATAGTAAACTGTCTCTGTTGCTTTAGCACTGAAAAGGTTTTAAAACAGGAAATACTATTCCTTCAACTTTATTCTTTTTCATGTTTGTTTTGGCTATTCTTGGTTCCTTGAAATCTTGAATGGACCTTAGGATTATCTTAAAGCTTATTAGTTTCTGTGAAGAAAACAACTAGAATTTCTATAGAGATTACATTGACTCTGTAGATCAATTTGAGGAATATTGCCACCATAACACAAGTTTCCTGAGCCATTACCATGGCTATCATTTGCTGGAGGTGGAGCTTAGTGGTAGGGTACTTGCAACACATGCACACCCACATGCACATATACACACAGAGGAGAGAGGTTGAGAGACAGAGACAGAGAGAGACAGAGAGAGAGAAAGAGAGAGAGAGAGGACAGATCTGTCTCCTTGACTGTGATCCCTGCTGCCATGTCATGATATAATAGGACGTTAGCTCTCTGCCAGGTAGGACAGGAACCCTTACCAAAAAGCATGGACTGTCTTTTTGTTCATTTTGGTTTTCTTTGATGCTATAGTTTTAAATGAATCTCTTGTTACATAAATATTTTGTTCTTTTTTGACATTAATGTAAATAAAGTTGATTTCCTAATTTCATTTTTGCATTGCTCATTAGAGTGTAGAGAAACACAATTAATCTTTGTGTATCAGTCTAATATTCTGAAATCTAAGCAAACATGTTTTCATTCTAATAGACTTTTAGATTTAAACCTTGTTTCAAAATGGAACTTATGTGCATACTTTTTATAGGGTTATTATTCTCTTTTCCCCTAAATCTTTCATTTGCTTTTTAAAGGACAGCATACATGTTTATATGTTATTATCATCATCTTGAATATCATTTTTCTGATGAGTCTGGTCCCAAATAATAACAATATATATGTTAGTGGTTCTCAGTTGAATATAGGAGAGGATTATTTTAGAATCACTTAGGAGACATTTTAAATCATATGTATCATTTGAAACCACTTTCATAGGTTTCAACTCACAATTCTAATACATTCTCTGTTAGGACAGAAACAAGATTGAAAACTGTTGGGTCAGACCCTGTTAGACAAGCAGAGTAGAATATTCTGTTGTGGTGGGTGTGCTTGCATATAATTATTTATGGCACATATTATTCTCAGCATTTACAATAGTGGAAACATCTGTCCATAACAGTTAAGGCTAGGCCTCATATAAGCTGCAGGTGCATTCTGCTGAGGAGATAGTCTTGGGCTGAGTTTGGTGACCATGGATGTATATCTTTAGTGTCACTGTCGTCACAGGTTTCTGAGGAAGAATTCAATGCCTTTGAATTACCTGCATTTAGATTTTGAGAGAGCTTTGTGTTGAATCTGGTATCTTTTACTTCTCAGGCCTCAACAGAACATATGAACTCTAATGAGATGCCGGAGGACAGCAGCACTCCGGAAGAGATGCCACCTCCAGAGCCCCCAGAGCCACCCCAGGAGGCAACTGAAGCTGAGAAGTAGCCTGTCTATGGAAGAGACTTTTGTTTGTGTTTCATTAGGGCTATGAGAGATTTCAGGGGAAAGATCAACCTGAGACAGAGAACAAATAAGCTGTCCCTTATTACTATTTTCCTTTGGTCTTTAGTCACCGAATTGCACACTGGCGTTTTCTTGCTGGAAACTTTTTTTAAAATTTATGGACTTAAGACAGTGGCAGAAGATGCCAGTTACCTCTGGCAACTGGACAAATGGGTCTCTTGGGACATGGCACTTGTTTTCCATTGTCTCAGCCACAAGGTGTCCTTGGACTCCCCTTGTCTTCCGTCCAGATCCTAGCTCTCCTGCTGGGGGTCATTGGTCTCATTCTTGGGTAAAGATTCTCAAGACTGACTCAAGTCCTTTCCAGCTGCTGCATGTCCTGAGTCCAGAGGCAGTCACAGAGACCTCTGGCCAGGGAATCCTAACTAGGCTCTTGACTCCTTCAGAACCAATGAGGATTGGAGAGTGAGGTTGGAGGATTTTCCTGGCTACAAAGTGCCAGCATTGCCAGCCAATCCTTTTAGGAATAGGGCAGGTACCTTCCACTTGTATTTATTTGTGTAGCTTCTCCTCCCCGCCCATCCACTCTCTAACATCCAAGTTCCACTCTTTCCCCATTAGACGATATATGTAAGTAGTCATAGTAGAGATAACAATTTACATTTCTCATAGATTCTCCAGAAACTTCAATGCCTGTGCTATTCTCAGTAAGCATTGATGAGATGCCAACAGCATAGCCCCTCACACTCTCTGTCTCATCTCCCCTCTTTTCTCATTAGCCCATTTTAATTTTCTTCCTTTGACTCTTGCTTCCATTGGGAGCAGGAATGGCAGTAATAAAAGTGTGCACTTTGGTGGTTCCTTTTCCTCAGAGGAAGCCTGAGTACTCACTTAAAACACTACCCCTCAGACTTCTTGTGTAAGGCCTACAGAGGCCCTGAATGCACAAATGGGGAAGCCAAGGCACAGAGAGGCTCTCCTCTCCTCTCCTCTCCCTCTTCATCCCCTCAAAAAAAAAAGAGAAAAAAAAAACAAAAAACAAAAAGGCTAAACAGTACTTCCATTAAGCCTTGGCTGAGTGAGGGAAAGCCCAGCACTGCTACCCTCCCGGGTATTCCACTCCAAGGCCTCAGCCCACCTCTGGCAATGGTAACCACACCAGGGCTACATCCAAGCCCTACTCTTCCAGCACTTCCACCGGCAGAGTCCCGGAGCCACTTCATCCTGGGGGTGGACTATGACCCCCAGGCAGCTCTGCTCAGGACCTGCACTATTTCAGGGAAGAAGATCTATGTATTATATGTGGCTATATTTCCTAGAGCACCTGTGTTTTTCTCTTTCTAAGCCAGGGTCTTGTCTGGACAACTTATGGGGACAGGGAGGGGGTGTGAACCACAACTTTTAATCTATTTGAAGGCGATTAAACTGTGTCTAATGCAAGCTGCCTGCCTCCTCCTTCCCCTTCCATTTCAAGAACCACCATGGGGTTGTGAATGTGTTTGTGTGTTGGGTCAGGGGGTGGGTGGGGGGTAGAAGGGGTTGCTTGTTACTTCCCATACTTCCATTTTCCAGGGTACCCTTGGGTTGAAGAGATAGATACCTCTCAAATTCAACCTCTCCATTGATCTATTTAATTCTGGGCTGAAGTTTATCTTATGCTGAACTATGAAGACTGGACTTCCAAGCAATATACAGTGTGAACAAGACTGGGAGAGTAGAGGGATTACACTTACTTAAGAGAACATGTTCTTCATTGGGATATTGTTTTAAGTAGATGGACACTGATATCTGCAAGTGAGTCTTGGTTTTTGAAGCAGGCTGACCAGGGCCTCCCCTTGGAAATATTTCATTAGTGATCTTTTACAAGTGATGGCATGCATTTCTTTTCAAATGGTCTATAATCAAGACTCCTGTCTCACTCTTTCCAGTTAATTGTAATTAGTGAAATTTGGCTGCTCCCAGGTTTCTCTGTGTCTTTCTGTGTTGGTTGTTGCAGGATTTGAATTTAATATCCCTGGGGAGAGAGTCACTGGGAGAGAACTTGACTCAGATGCCTGTCCTCTCTGCTTCTCCTTTCCCACTTTTTGAATGGCTCTCTCAGTTTTGTTCTTACAGTTTGGTTTCAGTTAGTTCAAAATCCGGGCAATCATGGAGAGTGTGGAAGTTGCACATGTTTTTGTTAGTGTTTTTGTCCAATCAACCTGTCCATCATGGGACTCCCTTTCTAGTCGCTACTCAGCCCATTTCCACTCTTGGGCCAGAATGGATTTCTTTCCTCCCTCAGCTTACCTCAGCTACTCTTCTGCTGCCCCTTAGGTCAGTCAGAAGAGCGTTCTCTTTCTGCTGGGAAGGATCAAAATGGAAATCTTTTATCTGCACTACAAAATGGTTTTGTTTGGTTGGGTGTTGTTTGTCTGCTTAAATCTGCTTCCTCACACTCCTTGCCTTCTTTCTCTTTTTTAGAAGTCTTCTGTATTTAAGGCCTTGGCCTGAAGACCTGTCCCATTCATACTATATACCAGCTGGGACTGTCCCTAGTCTGAGCTCTGATCAGAGGAGAGATTGAAGACTTGATCTTTCTCTGGGGAAAGAGGCCTTATATTGTTTGATGTTTTCAATGGCTGACACTCTCTCCAACTCTCCCCTTCCTCTCCATTCCTCACACTTCCTATGCACCCACCCTACTTCCCCAGGCCAGGATGGTTGGCGTTGATCCAAGACCTCTGAGGGAAGGGGAAATTTATGTCCTTTTGGCTCTGGGGACCTCTTGGCCCTAGCTGAGATCATTATTGCTCCTTTTACCTTTTTCCCCAGGAGTGGGGTTGGATTAGAGGTGGGTTCTAATTCTATAGCAGCTAAATTCCATTCTTCCCATCCTGACCATCCTGCCCTTACCCTAAGGCCCCTTTTCCTACTGACCAAATCTCTTTACCTTGTTTGGGGGAAAATATTTTGTTTTTAAATCTATTTTCTAACTTAAATGCAATTTAATATGTAAATCTCTGCACTTTTGTGTGAGCCTACAAATGTGTATATGTTGGGGTTTTTCACTCTCTGGTATTTCTTAATAAAGAAATCTTTCTTTTGGGGGGAAGCCAATTAATGAAGGAGACTTGAATGGTTTTAGAAATATAGGGCTGTCTGTTTCTTTGTGCTTCTGCCTCATTTCTTTGCTTGTGCCTAGAAGGAGTGATTGGGCCCCTCCCTCACCTTTGTAAACCTTCCCTTTTCCTTTGAGGGAGCCCTCAACAGAGAGAGAGAGAAAGAGAGAGAGAGAGAGAGAGAGAGAGAGAGAGAGAGAGAGAGAGAGAGAGAGAGAAAACAGACAGACAGACATGTCCAGTATCTGGTACCCCTCTGGGACCACTTAGATTGACTCAAGTGGTAACCTAGCAACTTAGCCTCCTTCTCACTCCCTGTAGCCTGGCCCCATTAGTCCTTTCTTCCAACTCAGTTCATTTTATACTCTTGAGGCTAGGGCCAGGCTAGAGAAAATCACCAAGAGATCACAGTAAATAGCTTTTTCCCCTAAAGATAATAATTTTTTTTCTTATGGTGCTACTAAAGAAGAACCACGTTCCCAGTAATTCAAAAGGCATTTGTGTTACTTTTGAGAATACATTCTAGGAATCTCTTGCTGTTCTCCGGCAATAGGTTTTAAAAATAGCCTCAAAGGCTCAAACTCTGAATATCATTAATTTTAAAGGATTCAAGCCCAACACACAAGAAAGAGTGTTGGTGAATTGCATGTTTTGGGTAAATATGAAACGGGAATAAGAACTATACACATACTCTTAACATTCAGATGCCCGATAGAACATGAATACAGGTGGAAAATGATATAATCATCGGTCCTAATAATTTCATAAATACAAAATGATCTTATGATGTGAATATACATGGATGGAGTTTCCAGGAATGCAGCAACTATGTAGATTGTGGAAAGGTAGTATATACTTTGTTTGGGAACTTACTATGAGCAATTCTTGTCTGTAGTGCCATTCTTGGGTATTGAAGTTGCCAACACGACCTACCTGTGTGAGTATATGTTTATATTGCATTAAACAGTGATTCTACAGACAGTAGGATAGATCTTGTACTTTATTATATGTCTTAGCATAAACATTACCAAGTATTTCTATTAAAATGTGTTATCTTATAAATTACTTTTAGTTTTTCCCTTTATAGTATAGCTAGTACAGTAGGCTCTTTTTTTGAGTTCCATATTCATGGATTAAACTAACCTTAGATTTAAGATATTCTTAAAAACTTTATCTGTGCCTAGTGTGGTGGTGCAGAGGCAGGTAAATCTCTGTAAGTTTGAGGCCAGCCTGGTATACAGAGGGAGTTCTAGGCCAACCAGGACTACATAGTGAGACCCTATCTCAAAACCAGAACATCCTGCATCTGTACTAAGCATGTACAGACTTCTGTGTGTCAATACTCCGTAATACAGTGCACCGAATATTTGAATGCCGTGGGTTGTAAAAGAGCACCCTGTGACTCAAAAGTTCTCTTTCTAGAAATATATAAGGCTGTAATCACAGATATGCCCATATATTTTTAGAAGCAGAACTATTGAGTCACAGAAAATGCTCTTTTACAAGCTCTTGGCCAAATTGTTACATGGAAAGGGTGCCAGCAGTGTATCAGAAAGCTTGCTTCAACCCATGTCATTCAAACAGTCAGTACAATAATTTGAGAGTGTAAATCTCAGTGTCATGTACTTGCTTGGTTAATAGTGAGATTAGGCATTTTCTGCACTTTTTGTCTACTCTATGGACATTTGTAGTTCTTCTGTGAATTATCTGTCATGGTCCATGTTCTTTTGGTACTAGGTCATTTTCTGATAAATCAATAAATCAGAGGTTAGGGCTCCCACTTCCTCATGGGTCTGGAAATGATAGGATCCTTGATTTAGAAATGGTTTTACAATTCCAGAACACAGGCTAGAGTTACCTCCTTGAAATTCCATGTTCCTTTGCTTTCTTTTTTTTACACTTTTTATATTTTAATTATGCATATATGTGTATGTTTGCTTGTGAGAATGTACCACATATGTACAATGCCTGCAGAGGTCAGAAGAAGGTGTCGGATCTCTTGGATTTGGAGTTACAGAGAGTTGTGAGGCAGCCAACGTGAGTGCTGGGAACTGAACTCAGGTCCTCTACAAAAGCAGTATGTGCTTTTAATCTAGCCCCCACTGTTTGATGCCCATCTTCCCAGTCTTTTCTGTGAGCTACTGCCAATCTATTTGTCTATCTATCAGTAGTTATTTGGCTATTCCAACTTGGATGAAAGAGAGTTTTGTGTTCAAATAAGACACATGGTGATAATTTGTCCTAAAATGCAGGCTCTGTTGAACAACATGGCTGAAAGGAGCCTATTGATGACATGGGCCATGCTGCTTACTTGTGCTCTCATATTCATAATCTTTCTCTCTTCAAATTAAGTACAAAGACTTATGCAATATCCCGTAAAGAGTTACCAGTAAAGCCTAGACCAAAAGGAAGATGCACTAATTTCAAAATCCAGTGAGTTTTATAGTATAACCCACTCCCTCTATGTTAAGTGGGTATTAACAGAAGGAGTTTGGATTCCTACAAATGGCATTTGAATGAAATAAGCCTTTGATTTGTTTCACATTTAATAAATAATTTCTGAGTATTGTGTGGTATGTGCTAGGGCAGTGGTTCTGAACCTGTGGGTCACGATCTCTCTGGGGTCAAACGACCCTTTCACAGGGATCACATATCAGATATCCTGCATATCAGATATTTACATTATGATTCAGAAAAGTAGCAAAATTACAGTTACGAAGTAGCAATGAAATAATTTTATGGTTTGGGGTCATCATGACATAAGGAACTGTATTAAGGGTTGTAGCATCAGGAAGGTTCTAGGGTTAACAGGAGAAACTGCATTGCTGACCTCATTCTCCCTTAAGCATGTTGACACATGGCAGTGGTTTTTAGGATCATTTGTCATTTGGAGTTTATAGGATTGATGCTTTCTCCATTTTAGGGGTCAGGTTGACAAGGGGGTGGTTACTGAGTTTTTGTTTAAAAGTTAAATCTCTTCGATCTTTCTCCGGACCCCTGCACTTAGGTTGAACTGGTGGCGAGGTTTCTTTAGTATTGAAAGTCAGGAAATTGCCTTGCCAGTTCCCACAATCAAGTTGGCTGTGCCTTTGTGCGCGCCGTTGCCTTGGGCTCATTCTGGCTTTCTGACGCTATCCCTAGCAGGTCCCAGAGGTAATGGTATACAAATGCTATATTGGTCACTATGTAGTTATAGGAAAAGGTGAAGCCTACATATCAAGTACTATAGAATTCCATTTATTTAAGTGCTTCCTGGAGGAGGAGTCTTGGCTAAGTCCAGAGGGGAGGCAGTTCCTTCCCACTTGATTGTATTCTTGGCTGAATAATAATGTAATGTGGCCACTGTTGTGTGAGAAGTGAAGGTAGGTTCTATTGTGAGAGAGAGCTGGGAGAACCACTTTTTTTCCCAGCTTGGAAACCTCATACCTCATCCTGAATTTCCTGAATTGGGAGGAGGAAGGTGTTGGGCCCTGCTGGGACTATGGAACTATAGGTCTATCAGTGTGCTTCCCCCCCATCCCCCATCTTGTATTTCAATGTCCCTGGGCCCTGTGGTCCACATACGGCCTCCACTTCTGTGAAAAGTCTGAGTGGGAAGTTCAGAGAGTGAGTGAGAAATTGAAAGGTTACCAGCAGGGACTGGGGCCTTTGCCATACGTTGGCCCACACTGCCATAGGGGTTGGGGACAGGTAGGAAAGAGAATGGTGAGGGTCTGTGGGGAGCAGGTCAGAACCTGCCTAGAGTGGTCTTAGGTAATGTTAATCAGATATGGAGTCTGTAAGTGAGAAGGGAGGCAGTTTAGCTGGTATGTGCCAATGCCGGGAGCTGCTTCCTCTGATGGGAAGAAGAAAAACATGCCTGTCACCTTGAATTGGACAGTAGCTGACCAGACTTGAACCCTTTCATCTAGCATTTAGCAGAGAGGAGTCTGTTGCCTAGGGCTGAAAATCTACAAACTGAACAGAGCTCAGGGCTGCCCTAGCTGCTCTAGACTCCTTAGAGGGACCTTATCTCTATTACCAGCCTCCGTGGTAAACAGAGTTGGTACCCTCAATTGACCCTTGAAACCCAACATCTAGATATTTGAAGATCAGCTTGATTCTGGGCTATGGCAGGCGAGAGTGTCTGTCTACAGACAAGCATATATTGACATGGCTTCTGGGCCTATTCTTGAACTCAGTACTCTGGAGATTATGAAAAGGTCAAATAACTGTAACTTACTGACATTGTATACTGAAAATTTAGTATGTGTTATTGTGTTTAGTTCTCTAAATGTACTATTAGACCACTTTTATTAATAGGCCACTATTCCCATTTTATAGGAAAATGGCATATATGTAACTTACCTGAAGTCATGTAACCAGTGAATGGTGATGGCAGGTCTTGAAATCTTTTTAACATCGACGCTATTGTTTGTGCTCACTATATTTACTGTGGGGCAGGGGAAGATGGACCTTGAAGGAAATGAAATGGAGGTGGCAGGGTAGTGCAAAATGGGATATGCAGATGCACTACTCATTGTTAAGTACATACACTAGTATCATGAGGCTAATACTGTTATCTCCACTTCCTATTTTTGAATTTGTTTTTATTTTGTGAGACGGGGTCTCACTATGTAGCTCTGGTTGTCCTGGAACTCGCTATGTAGACCAGGCTGGCCTCAAACTCACAGCCTCTGCCTCCTGAGTACTGGGATTAAAGGCATGTGCCCATACCAGGCCCCATAGCCCCACTTTCTGGATGTAATGTGGAAATTGAGGCTTAAGGAAGTCATGTGACTTGTTTAAAGTAACCCAGCTAGTGAGAGGCATCTAACGCTTGAACTTAGTTAGGTTGGCCCAAGTTCCTAAAGGCTAGGCCTCACATTTTCTAGAGGACATCCCAGTTGCTGTCCCCTGGCTCTGGTTGGGCTCGTGGACAAAGATCTTCCCTCTTGGACTAGTCTGCCCCATCTTTCTTAGGAGAGACACTGGTTACAGTCTTAGGGCTCCAACAACCAGGCTGGAGTGAGAGTATAGAGTCTCCACCTTGAGATATCAGCCTTTTGGACCTCAGACTTAAGTTTGTTGAGCTCAGGGTAAGGGTACTACTATTCATCATCTTCCAACAGTTCAGGCAGTTGGACAAGAGGGCTTGGCAACCCTTCCTGGAGAAGGATCTTTGGGCTGACCTGTAGCCTTGCTTGGCACTGGTTTTCTTGTCCTTCATACCCTGTGGCCTGTTGTGTGCATTACCTTGATGCCCCTCATCTGTTCCTCCTGTGGTCACTGGGGCTACCTCCTTTAAGTCTGTAATTGACCTACTGGCCAAAGTGAGTCCCATATCTTTGAGCTGTCCTTCTACTCCCCACACCCTTCCCCAGGGCAAGAGAAGGTATCAAAACATCATTTTCTCATGTGTTCTTTTCCCGATATTTCCCTTCAGCCTAGTGCTAATATAAAACCATTACCCGGGGTTATATTGTTTATGTGTTTTTGTTTTGTGGTATTGGGGATAGAGCCCAAATCCTTATGCATACTAGGTGAGATGAGTTCTAGTGCTGAGCTACACTGCAGTCCAGTTTAGAGATTTCCTCTGATAGGGATCTCTGGGGCAAATGATTTCTTTTAAAACACTTTGGGCATTAGTTACCCACAATCTCTATCTTTCCAGAAACCTTTGCCCTGTATTGGAGGCCAGAAGTTCAGGCACTATTAATTTGATTAAATCTAATTATATATATTATACATATATTTCATTTTTCAG
>LZPO01027372.1:633460-648611 GCA_001675575.1 Neotoma lepida
TACTTTACCACTGATTTCTGTCAGTCTATAGAAGTTGATTTCTAATAATAGTTCTATTTAACAACTGGCTTATGGAATTCATGCCAGTTAACCATTGCCCTCATGAGCTAGTTGAGCTGGCTCTAGTATTCAAGGCGCCTCCTGTAGGAGCCACATGCACAAGCCGCCCACTGAGTGCTCTACGCTACTGGGGCTGTGCCTGCCCCATAGCTCTCTGTAGCCCCCTCCTCCTGGGGCTGAAGTTAGCAACTTCCATTTTCCCTACAGTCTTTGCGTTGATGAAGGTTCAACCAATCCATCTCTTTCTTTTTTACAGATCTATTTTCCTTTTTAAATTATGTGTATATGTATGGGTGGGGTGACATGGGGTGGGTATATGCATGCCAGTGAAAGTCCAGAGTTTGGAATCCAGAAGAGGGCATTGGATACTTTGGAGCTGGAATTACAGGTGGTTTTAAGTCATCCAACATGGCTGCTGGGAACCAGCCTTTTGTTCTGTGAAAGAGCCATACACACTCTTAACTGCTGAGCCATCTTGTTAGCCCCACGATCTATTTGACTTTCTGATGGCTACAAAAGTGACATCATTCAGGGGGAACCACACTTTAAATCTTGAATTTGGATCTTTGCCCAGGCTGGCACTATGTAGTGTGATCCCCTCTGGTGATGCTGGGTAGCAACAGCAAGTCATAGCTCTCCATCAGTAACAAAGCTGTGAAGGGAAGCAAGTGACACTCTACATAGTGCTATGTTGCTAAGCTTAGTAGTGTGTAGTAGGTTGAGTATGCATTCTTGACTCATGGCATTTTGAACTTAGGGCTAATGTAACCACATGGTAAATAGAGGTGCATCTGTATTTTTCTCTTTATTTTCCTGGACTCAGGCCTTTTAAAATCAATCCCAGGGTCTTCTTCCAATCAGAGCTTTGGGCTGGATACATAGGGCTCAGGAGAGTTCATCTTCCTTTCAGCTGCCCTCACTCTATACCTGTCTTTACAGAAAGCTTCTGTTGCCCAGACTTTCATCTTTCCTCAACCTCAATCCTTTCCTAGCCAGCCTCCTGCTGCCCGTGGCTGGTGGTAAATCCCTGTCCCCTGCCACGACCTTCATGTGAACCTCCTGTTTGCATTGAGCAGCATGTGCACATCTAAGTAGCGACTATCCAGGTATCATGCTCACTCTCCTGCCAGAATGGCCTCCTTGGCCCTCCTTGGCCCTCCTTGGCCTCCCCCCACCCTTGGATTCTAGGCCTCACCATCTCCTCTGACAGGGCCTTCACCATCATCTTGCCCATCTTCCTGTTCATGGTTCGGGAAATGACTGCCCTCCACTTCTTTCCCAACTTTTTGCCACTCTTCCCAGAATCCTCTGGGGTAAGAACACCTGAGTCATCTTCTGGAATCTGTGACAACAAAAGAAGAGGTTCAGGGACCATGTAACACTGGCTTGGATCCAGGTCTTGGTATGCAAAGAAGTCTTCAGGATCCTGAAGTGGGTGGCGGTGGTAGGATTGAGAGAGCACCCCCCCATTCCCTTTTTCATCAGGCCCAATCCTGTTCTCAGACTTATTAATTTGTGATTAATTCATTTGCTTTTTAATGTGTAATTAATACAAGTAGAACATTTGGGCCCAGAAATTTGGTACCTAGGAGAAGTGGCCCTTCAGTGTTAAGGAAGCTTTGTCCCAGGGACACTAATACCTCCTGTTTCCCCACCACCCTTCCACCCCTGCTTCCCCTACTCAATGTTACTCCAAGAATCTCTGAAACTCACATTATCATCCAGGTTAAATTCCTTCTCGCTCACCACAGGGGAGCTGGGCTTGGATTTTGCAAAATCCTTGAAGCTGCTGGAGCGCTGAAGTGAGAGCTGGAAGAAGCAGAAATGTTGTAATCATTGGTGCTAAAATGGCAGCCCAAGGGTGGATCTCTTCTCCCTTCTGGGCACATACGCCCACATCAGGGCTGGGCAGAACAACGGAAACCCTGAGGTGAAGGGACAAGATGCATTGTTCTTCATTCTATCCCTGGCCTCATACCTCAGTGCAGTTCCAGGCTAAACCCCAATTCCCAAAGGCATCCAAAGTTTGGTCTCAGAACTCTAGCATGAAAGAGTCAATGGATCAGAGTCAGTGTACACTTCAGCATATATGAAAATGTCATAAGTAAACTGGGAGCATTTCTCTGGCCTCCACACTCTGGTGTGCACTGAGCCAGGTTGCTATCACAGTGACAAGGACAAATATCCAGGCCTATAGCCTGATGAACTCATGTCCTGGGAACAGAAAGACAATCCCACCAGACAAAACCACAGCAGAGGCTTACGTATGGAAGGTGCCTATAGATTTGGCTCATAAATGATTGGAACCAATTCAGTTCAAGAGAGCCACCATTTTCTCTTGATTCATCTCAGATTTTAACCATGGCCACTGATGTGAGAAGCTGATAACTGCTGACTTTTGCCAGTGTTTGGACTTTCAGGCATGGCCCATTGTTTGTGCTGATGAGACTATCTTCAGGAAGTGATCTTTAACTGTATACACATGTACATGCTGAGAGATCAGCCTGAAAACAGGACAAGACAGGTAACGGGGGCAGCTGTAGACACTAAGAGTTGAGGCGAAGCCTGTGTCACGATAAACAGACAAGACCAGCAGACACACACAGGAACCAGAGTTCACAGATGGCCAGACAATAGAGTGGGGATAGACTTCAGACACCCAAGATAAGGGCTTGAGGAAGCAGAGCTCCAAACCCCCACTGAAGCTGAAGGTTTCACATCCTTCTTCCTACTAAATGGGGGTGTGTCTAGTGACCACCCCCCCCCAGAGCAGGGGGCAATAGCACTTGCCCCTCAAGTGCAATTTGTCCTATCTCCTAGAGACTGCAGTGTAGCTGTCTGGTACATTTTCTGGGTCTTGACCAAAGCTGAATCAGCAACCAGGTTTCAGGGTCATGTATTCCTAAAGGTAGTTGACCAGAAACTAGGTCAGCAGTCAGGCCAAGCAGAAACCAGCTTCCTCGGGGCTACATAGGTAGGTGCCTGGAGCCTCAGTTGGTCAGCTTCCTTTGTGATACCTTAGAGACCTGGAAAGGGGGGCTGTGAGTGGGTATACAGAGAGGAATATCTGACCATGGGGTGATTTCCAGGATTCCCATACATCTCCTCATCCTTCAGCCTCAGCACCCCCTCCCACTATTCTTTCCTCCTTTTCTCCTTTCTTTCCCCTCTCTCCTCTACTTTCCATCTATTTCCTTTTCTTGTATGGTAGGATGCAGCTGCCTGGATAACTTCCCTCTCTTATTGCATGGAAAAGAGGGAACAGAGAGAGGGTGGGCACCAGGCTGGCTTGGGCCCAAGGAGAGCAGGCTAGGTTGCTATTTATAGGCCAATGGGGCCTATTGTGGCCTTCTCTCCATAACTGCTTAACCTAGCCTCCAGAGCAGGAGGCCGAGAGTCGCCCCTGAAGCCCCAGGGACTGGTGAGGCTGGAAAGCAAGCCAGAGGGCAGATGTGAGGTGGGAAAAGTAGGCTTTGTTAGGGAAGAGTAAGCTCATTGCCGGGCTGTTCTTTCTCCAGACCTTTTCCTGTTATTAATTTGCAGGCTGGGAAACTTGGAGGAGAGGCCTTTGACTCCCAGGCTCCTGCAATGGCCCCTCTGTCTTAACTTAAGCCAAGAGCAGGAGGAGACAACCCAAAAGGGCCATGAAGATAATTCTGGGGATTGGGCCCAACTGGCCACTCCTTAGTCCAGATAAATAAACAGGACAGGCACATGTTCTTCAGGTGATCAGCGGCAAGAGTCAGCTAAGGTGGCCTTTTACCAGGCCTTCATCCATCCTCCAGGGCAGCTGCAAATATCCTGGCTGACTTTAGCTTACCTTGGGATAACCTAGCCCAAAGGTGAGTTGAAATCCAGGGGCTCATTTTTTTTTTTATTATCTGTCCTCCCTTTGGGGTAAAGCCTGGCAGGGAGTTGTGCAGGCAAGGAGGAAGTCCCATGTACTGGTGGCCTCTTTTTCAAGTCTAAGGAGAGCATGTGGGCCTCTTGGAAACAGCTACACTTTGGGCATTGGGCGTTGCTAAGTTCCACTCTGGTATGACTCTGGTATGAGTGGCCTCAGATGACTTACTTAACCTTTCAAACCTCAGTTTCTTCTTTTCTGCCACTGACCAGCTGTGTAAGTGACTATTTTCTCTGTGCTGTTGTTTCCTCATGAGTAAAATGAAGACAAAAACCTCTACTGCACTGAGCTGTTGTCAAGATGAACCGAGTACCCATCCAGTACTGGGAACATCACCTGGCACATCTGTCCCTTCTGGGATGCTGGTTTATGTTTAGCTTTTTGTATGACCCATCTGCAAACTTTTTGTTTGTTTTTTTCGAGGCAGGGCTTCTCTATATAGCCCTGGCTGTTCTGGAACTCTATTTGTAGACCAGGCTGGCCTCAAACTCACAGAGCTACACCTGCCTCTACCTCCTAAGTGCTGGGATTAAAGGTGTGTGCCACCACCCCAGGCCTCATATGAAAACTCTTAATCTGGACATTTCCCCACCTAAAACACTCTATACTTTTAGCAACTGCCAGAAAGAAATCTCCTTTAGATTTTAGTTTACTTGGAGACAACACAAATGCCCATCAACTGTAGAATGGATTGTGTCAGTCATACAATAGGACAGTAACCAGAAATGCAATTATCTCAACAATATTCTTTATTCCAAAAATTTGAATAAATCTTACCAACACAGTTGATGAAAACTGGCCAGCTTCCTCCCAAAGTATGACACATAATCCTTCCTACACAAAGTTCAAAGAATGGAGGAACTCATTTATGTGGTTGGAAGTCAGGAAAGTGGTTACTCTTGGGGAAGGGATTATGTGGTGACAGATAGTGTTGTGAGAGAAACTTCTGGAATTTCAGAAATGGTCTATTTCTTGAACTGAGAGTGCTGCCTCCCTGGGGATATCCACTTTATGGAAACTCACCATATGGATATCATACTCAGATTTTTTTTTAAAAAAAAGTGGTTTTTACTCAAGTTTCCAAGGCAGCACCCCTACAGAAACTCTCCTCTGATCACCCCTCATAGCTTCACCATACCGCAGGTGGCTTCACCTTTCCTACATATCCCCCGAATTGCCCTCTAAGCTGCTTCAGTGATCTAGGCCCTAGCCTCTGTGTGTATGTGAAGCCATCAAATAAATCACCATATGCCCAATAGCCTGCCAGGTTCTTCACATGTGACAGCCTCTTCCAGCATCACCAACTCCATATTACATCCCCACCTCTCAGTGAAGGAAATGGAGATGCAGAGAAATGAAGTGTTCTAGGCAGAGTCCCGTGACTTGTAGTGGAGACACAAGAGCAGGGCACTCCTAAACCCAGGTCTGGGACTTGACACTCGAAGGCCATATGCATCACCGTGCTTGTGTCACCTCACAGCTAGGGCGGTCGCTCCCACACCAGGATAGAAATGGACTGAGTACAGTGCTACTGAATACAGTGCTGATGACAGGTACTGTTTGCCTGAAGCCACCAGGACAGCAGGTGGGAGCAATTGTGGAGGATTGACTCAGGCTTTTCAGGGATTGCACATTTAAGTGGACTCGGGCAGGAGATGGGAGAGTCCTCCACATTGAGCTAGGAAGCATTTGAATGAGAGTGAGAAGAGAGAGGTAATCGGAGGTGGTGTAGTGGTGGGTATGTTCATAGCTGTTCTGGGAGGCAAAGCAGAAAAAGCCATGGAAGGTCCTTGCTAGCCATGTCCCTGTGGACAATGGGGAGCCACAAGTTGAATATCATTTATCTGAAATGCTTAGGACCAAAAGTGTTCCACATTTCAGATTTTGGTTTTTGAGATAGTGCCTCATGTAGCCCAGGCTGGCCTCTAATTTGCTATGTAGCAGAGGATGACCAATATTCATTAAGATTACATCTGTGGCTACCATATTCAGTTTCTGTGGTGCTGAGGATTGAACTGAGAGCATTATGATAATACTAGATAAGCACTCTAGAGACTGAGCTACATCGTTAACCCTTCCAATATAAAAAATCTAATAATTGCTTATATAATGAGGTAATTGGCAATGAGACATCTAAACACGAATTTCATGTATATTTCATATATTCCTTATATATATAGTTTGAAAGTAATTTTACATAACACTTATAGTGTGCCTGTGTTTTGTTTTGACTATGACCTATCACATGAGGTCAGGTGTGGAATTCTCTACTTGTAGCATCATGTTGACTTTCAAACTCCATCAGATTTTGGAGCATTTCAGATTTTCATAATAAGGATGCTGAACCTGTAGTGAGACTACAAAGCATGTGTTGCTGGGGTGTCATTTTAGAAGTGTGACATGGGGAACAATGTGACATGGGGAAGAGATGAGAAGAAAGAGACCGGAAGGAGGCAACAGCCTTGCACTTGAACATGAGCCTCGCTAGGTTCCTTTCCATTTCCCCTGGAAGGAGGCTAGGCTTCATTAGAGAAGGGCTGTCTTTAGGGGGGACAAGTCCAGAACAACTCTGTCTCCATTTCTTAGACCTCAGCCCTGATGTTGGATGGGAGGAATAGCAAAGGGAATGCAGTGCCAACCTGAAGATGATGCAAGTGTCCACAGGGCAGCTAAGGACCAAACCTCCCCACTCTGGAGCATCCTCCATCCTTTATGACCCACAACAGCTGCCATGTTCTGAACCCACTGTCCCCAAGGCCCCCCTCCTCCTCTGTTCTGTTGGCTTGTCTCTCAGTTCCTGGATCTCTGGGTGTTCCCCAGAGAGCTCTCCTACTGAATCTTGTTCTTGCTCCTCTCTCCCAGTGCTTCTGAGATCAGTACGGGGACAAGGGAGTGCAGAGAGCACGTAAGATTCTGAAATTAAGCATCTTGGCTTGGATCCCTGCAACTTAACTAGCTGTGAGAGTTCCAGCAAATTTCACCAGTCTGGGCCTCTGGTGTGAAATCAGTAGAAAAGCAATACCTGTCCCTACTCTTCGAGATTGCAGTGAAAAGTCAGCAAGCTAAGCCATGACCAGAGTGCAGAGCACAGCACATGGCCTCAGCTGAGCCTTCCCTCAATGGTGGCTCTCCATAGGTCTTGTTTCCTGTTCTTCAAGGCTGGAACCATGGTTTATTCTTTGCAATGTGTTCCCTGTCTTGGCTCATGCCAAAGCAAGCAACCCCTTGTAGGCAGGAGCACACACGTGACAGAGTGCTTTCACAACTATTATTCCAGTGATCCTTACCTCTAGATCTGACTTCACCTTCTTTCAGAGGTGAAGAAACTGAACTGTCCAGGGTCCTAAGGCAGAACACAGCAGGATTCCAGCTCTACTTCTGTGTCCCTCCCCCCAACACATTCTCATTGGCAGCAGGAGGAGATGGGACAGGTGGGAGAAGCTTCCTTTGTCTTTGTTCATTCCAAAGGGAAGGGACTTCAGTCATCTGACAATCAAAGATGGAGCTGGCTGGCTGTTGGCCTTGGGAAGATGCCACATCTTCTGGAAGTTTCATTGTGCCAAGGACATTTTTATAGTATAGGGCTTAGGTGTGTAGAGGCAAACTCATCTTGGCTCCTGGAGGCTGGTGTAGGCTCTGACAGGGTTTAGGTGCAGTTTGCATGGACTACTCTTCCCTAAAGGATGTGGACTGAAGGCTTTTCTAGAAGAGACCTGGAGGAATTCCCAGAGGCCCATCTGCCAAACACAGAATCTGGGTAATTGGAGCCAAGAGAGAGGAAAGGGATTTCTTGTTCTGTGTGCCTTGGAGCATCTCTGCCTGAGGTGGCATAGGGTCCTAGTCTCACAGTGTGGGCCCTTTCTCAGACTCTTTCCTCCAGCTTGATTCTCCTGTGGTTTGGGGCCTACCAGTGTCTATACAGCAGTCTCTGTTTCCCTCATGAGCTAGAGAGCAAGGGGAAGTGGCTTGGCTCTGAGGAGTGGCAGCCAATGGCAAGCCTTTGGGGCCTAGTTTAGGCGGGGAGGTGGGGGCTGGAGGGGGGGACAGAGCCCTGTGTGAAGATTCACAAATCTCCCCCTCCTCCACCTACCACCACTGCAGCCTTTGAGAAGCAGCTGAGGTGGGGAGAGTGCAGTCAAAAGTGGCAGCCACCCAGATCCTCAGAGATGGGACAGGATGCACACCCCAGTGCTCTGAGCCTGTTTCTCAGCTGTCACCCTCTGTCTGGGAACTGACAAGGGGGCTCCCCCATAGTGTACCTGAGTTGAATCCCAGGGGAAACTTGAAGGGCACAGTGAGTCCTGGAGGGCCTTGACTATGGCTTGAGTGCTTGGATCTAGTCAGGCCTGCTTTGGGAAGTTCCTGTGCTCTCACTACACATGCAGGCCGGACAGGGTGATTGCCTGGGAGAATCCGACCATAAAATGAACTCTGTATACACAATCAGAGAGATCTGGATTTAGCAGAGTCTTCAAGAATCTTTCCATCTAGCTGCTGTCTCAGGAAGATGAACACCTCAGCCATCCATGACAGCTACCTTCCTTCCTGGCCTTTGAAATCTCCCTCCCCCGACAAAATTTTCCTCCTCAGCTCTCACACCTACTCACCATGTCATCAGCTTCATTTCTCATTTTTCATAAGTTCTCCCTGCCCAGAAAGAACCCGTATAACCCCCATGAATTCCACTGTGTTTTGGTGGGCCCTTCTCCTGAGGCTGAAAAGTACCTATTGCCTCATCTCCAGTGGCCTGGGGAGCTGTAGTAGACATGAGCCCAGTGGGCAGGGGCATGGCTCCTGACAAAAAGTAAGGAGCCTGGGCCACCTTGGCTGGGTAGGCCGGTGGGGCCCTTTGAATGAGACGGTTCCCAAGGGGACACACTTGAATCGAAGTGATACAGAACCGGGCTAGGGGCGACAGAATTAAGGATGCTCTTGGGATTCAGCTTGAGCTCTGTATTTTGTAATTCTCAAATTGAAGTCTGTGGTTCTAGCCCTTAAATTCTTTAGTCTCACCGTTGTAGGGTTGCACTTCTAAAAGTCCCACTCATAGCTCTATATGCCAGTTTAAGAAGTGCCTTCCGTACTTTACTTTCTGTACTACTCTAGTGACCATTGAGCCCATCCCTTTGCCTTCTGGGAGAATGGCCCTCACCTACAAGCTCAACACACAGTCTTGGTTCAACTTCACCCTACCAAGAGTCCAGGAGGGGATTGGTGGAGAGTGTGGAGGAGGACAGGAAGGAGTGAGCGCTCAAAAATGCTCCTCACCTTTTTCTTCTGAGTGGGCTCCTTGTCACTGGCGTTGGAGGGTTTGCGACGCAACATGGTCCTCTACTGTGATGACGCTCCTGCTCTGTTCTCCAAGGTGCTGAGATGCAAAGACCTCTTGCTCAGCCTCACCAGCACCAGTCAGGTGGCACGGCATAGACTGAGCCTCTGGCTGCCACTCTTACTGCTGCAGTGGCAGCTTGGGGGTGAGGGCCATGGACACCCAGCAGCAGCAGCAGCAGCATACAGGAAACCTTGCCACGTGACCTACTCTTACAGCAATCATGGCCCCTGCTGGCCTCCAGGGAGGAAGGAAGTCCCAGCTTCAGTCTCCAGAGATTCTGATGCAGACAGATCTTGAGTTGAACAATCAGAGAAAAGCCCCAATTCTGTTTTCTCCTGCCATTCACCAGAAGTCCTTTTACTCACTGGCTTATTCAGGCTCTAGCCTCACTGATTAAACTTCAGAAACCAGAAGGTGAACAATCTCTCTGCCTGTTGAGTAAATGCCCTCAGTCAATTCGCAAATTCAAAGTCATTACTGCTATCACAATTCCGCTTACGGTCACCCCTATGACCTATCTCTATGGCCATCACTACTGCTCCCATTACCAGACAGTCACTACTCCTACAACCATGACCTCTACAACCATCATCCTGCCTACCATCCCCACTGCTATCAGCATACCTTAGCCATGATCGAGAAAGCTGTCATCTCATCAGATAGTTCCACTGCTTCTATCATTCTTACAGTTGTCACCCTTACAAACATTGTATTCGTGATGCTCTTGGTACTACAACCTTCAGTAACCCTGTATCCACAACTCCCACAGCTATCATCCCGGCAACAATCCACCTTTCCATCAGCACACATATGGCTCTCATTCTAGATGAGGTGTGCCTACACTCAACACCCCTCAGCTGTCACTCAAACTCTGATCACAACAACAACTGAGAAACATTTGCAGGCAATGCCATGTCAACAATAGGTGCCCCATTCAAAAGGCATTTATCAAATGCCTATGCACCACACCCATCTTGTGAATTATGTGCAGCAGATGATGACGACGACCACGGCGATGATGATTTGCAGTGCTTAGGGGTCTAACCCATGACTTACATATGCCAGGTAAGTATGCTACCATTGAGCATTTGTAACACATCTTTAAATAAATACTTTCAATGACTCCTGTTTACCACAAAGCAACTGGTATGTATGCATCATATCCCTTTAACAAATACAGTTGAACAATAAAAAGAAACTTCAAAGGTCTCCATAATGGGCTTCCACACTGTTTAGAGAAACAGCCTTCACTGTTTTCAGCATCTAGCACCTCTGTTTAAACTAAGTCTACTTCTTATAAAAATCGTGCTGTACAGGAGGCAGGTCATTGGTTTGGGGAGATTTGGAGAGATGGGAGGGACAGATCACTAAGGACACATAGAACTTACTGGAGGTGATGACTATGTATGCTATTTTGATTGCAGTGATAGTTTTATGAATGTATGTTAAAACTTTTCCAACTTTATGTTTTAAAAGTTTACAGTTTACCGAAGTTCAATTACACCACAGTAAAGCTATTTTTAAATTTTCAATGGAAAAAAACCACATTTCACAAACTGTTGATATTTGGTTTTCATGTGGAATAGATTTATATTTTCTCATGCACAGGGTCTTGCTTTGTATCCCAGGCTGGCTTGTAACTTCTGCTCCGCATGTCTCAGCTCCCTGGGTGCTGGGATTATAGACATGCACCACCATGACTGGCTGAAATAGTCTGCAACTATGTGATTATATGAGTGCATGAGTATGCACATGTGCACACTCAGGGTGCATGCTTACCTGTGCATTCACATGTGGAGGCTAGACATCAATGCTGGGTGTCTTCTTCCCTTGCTTTCTACCTTATTTTTTGAGGAAGGGTCTCTCATTGAACCTGGAGCTCATGGTTTTCACCTAGACTGGCTGGCTGGGGAACTTCTGGGATCCACAGGTCTCTGCCTTCCCCAACCAGTGCTGGAGTTACAGATATATGTCACTTTACCCAGCTTTTATGTGGGTGCTGGGGATTCGAACTCAAGTACAACAAACAATTTTCTCAAAGGGCCATCCCCCCAGCCTGAATTACATGATTTTTTGAAATGGCTGCTTAGCATTTGGTTGTGTGAACCCACAATAATTATCTTGTCTCCGTTGATTTTTAAAAAACACACAAGTACATATTGAAAGTCCTTAAGGTAAACTTTACTCAGTCACATCTGCAAGTTTATTTTTAGGTTAAATGTCCAGAAAGTTTGCAATTGCTGGGGTAAGAGATGTGCACTTTTTTTTTCTTAATTCAAAGACAGCTTTATTCTTAGACTAAAATAATTCTTCAAGGAAGGTAGAAGAGAACAAGTAAGAAACTCTCGAAGGGACGTGACACTAAATATTCACCTTCAGTGAGGAGTCTTTCTTACACGGTCCATGCCCTGCCTTTTTTTTTATTTCCTAACCGCATGGAATGTCATAAAGAATTCGAACGATACACCTTTGCAAGGCTTTCGATTCTATGGAACTTGTGAAATCCTGAGCTGGCCTGCCCCAGCTCCCAAGATGTTCTCGTGACTTCCTCCCTGGGCCCTTAGGCCTTCAGATCTGTGACCTAAGGAAAGAAGGACAAAGTCCATCTCTCTCCAGATAAAACCGTATTTCCTCTGGCGCTAGTCCAGCCAAACTGTCAGGCTGACTCATGAAAAGATTCTGCGCTCTCCATTCCTTTCTTATCGACTTGCTCTTTTTAAGTCTGAAAGTCTTTCCCTGGTTGCCTAGGGGCACCAAGTGTTAACTGGCTAAGGTTTTGCAGTGTGTTTAGGCGCCTGAAAGCTAGGAAGGGGGTTCAGTGTGACCCGAGATGGGAGGTCATTCTGTCCAGGGTCTGGGATAGGGAGTGCGGCTGGTTTGTCCTGGGACACCTGAAGCTTAAAGGCCAGGCGTCTCTGTCTCGAAGGTGGGAACAGCTCACAGAACCTTTCGGGCCTGTGCAGCGTCCCTGACCAGGCGCTCAGGATGTGCCCACTTCCTGTTTGCCCAGCCCCAGCAACGAGCAGAGCTCACACACTAACCGCAGAACCTTCAAAGGCTGCCAGCAAACCCGGTGGGCGGGTGGGCGATGGGCTGCTGAGGCCTGGGAAAAGGGTGGGGGTGAAGTGGGAGGTGGGGTCATTTGGGACAGAGTACAGAGAGGTGACAGACCCCCAGACAGGTGGAGCAAGTATTCTCAGCACCTCCCCTTCTCTTCTTTCACGTTTGCATAAGACCCAGTCTGGAGCCTGTGTTCTGGGGGTTCAGGGTGTCCCTCATGCAGACTTGCTTTCCTCCAGCTTTTCTTCCAGCAAATGACCCTGGCTAGAGTCCCAGTGGGTCAAGCTCCAGGAAGCGAATGGGTCCTAAATACTTGTTTAATAGGCTTCTGTGCCATATTTGCGTTTTATAGGTCCCATTCCAGGTACACAGAGTCCTCAGCTAAAGTAGTGACCCAGGGCAAAATAGTTCAATGAACTAGGCCACTTAAACTTGATAATGGGCTGACAGGCGGACTCAGGAGCTTGCTGTGGCCATAGTCTTGTGCCAAGCACTTGGTGGAGGTACAAGATAAACAGATGTCAAAGTCCCTTGTACCTGAGAGCTGCCATCCTAGGTGGAGTGCTTGTTCTTTGCCAAGTACTTCATTAGATACTTCACAAATATTCTTCCGTCCCGCTACAACCCTCCAGAGAAGCAAGGGGGGTAGTTTAGGCTGGAATAAATTATTGTGGAGGTGTGGCCTAGAAGGAAGTATAATTGGGTAAGGGAACCTTGATTTAGCACACAATTGGTGTGTGTGTGTGTGTGTGTGTGTGTGTGTGTGTTGTTTGCGGTTATCCTACTGATAGCAAGATGAATATGAACCTTCAGGTGGTGGATATAGGGGTGCCAGAGACACCAGGCTCTTGTCGACTGTGTTCCCACAGAGAAGGCCCCCACCAGCACACCTAGTGGAGATTCTCTTTTGGTAGATAGATGATCATGAGTGGGACATATAAAGCAGGTGGGATCCAGACGTGTGGAGTTGCATTCCTCATGCTCCAAATGCATGCATTCCTGCTTTGAGACACTAAGAGTTTGGATACTGAAGGAATACCTCCAATTCCCCCAAGAGTCTTATCTCACTTCCTACCCTCAACCTTCCCCACACTCCAGGTGAAAAAACTCTCTGGCTTTACAACAGCCCTCCAACCCAGGCACTGTGGTCAGCCCCATTTTCCAGGAAGTCAAGGTACAGTGGGGTTAAGTTACTTGCTCAAGACTGCACAGCTTGTATTGATGGGAGAGTTCAAAACATGGGGCATGGCTTGGTTTGGGGCCACACTATGAAGCATTTGCGGTGCCTCTAATACAGAATTTTTAAAAGGGGAGACGAAAGCATTGTGGAGCCTTTTGGTCATGCTTTTTCTCTGTACTCGGACTATGCTGGATACAGGAGTAGATGCCACAGGGCCATAAGGGCGTGAACAGGATGAAGGAGGCATCTGAAGTCACATCATGTACGCTACAGCTGCAGTAACTAGGACTGATTAAGTGGGAATGACGTATAGGGAGGCCCTTGTCATCATGTTGAGGAGTAAACATCTGTCATATTTCATCTAGAAAGTTGGGGGAGGCATTTGAGGCATGTCGATTCCCAACACCTGTCATAAGTGAACACATCTATGTGGCTAGGAATGATGAGGAATAGGAAAATGGATTATTTGAATTAATTTAAAGGAAGGAGTTTTGGATACTCAGCTGATACTAATTCAGTCCCGGTTAAGTAGTAGTTTTGTCTCTAGAAATATCTAAGCAAGGATTATGTAGTCCCTTGAAAATACCTGGGGATTTCCAGGTGAAGCCTACCACGCTAGCAGTCTGGCTCATAATCTTAGGCAGAGTGAATGTCGGAAGAGTAACTGCAAGCAGGGGCAGAGGAGGCCAAGAGACAAGGGCTAGGAGGCCCTTGCATCTGTGCCTAACATATACCATGTGCAAGATGCACACAGGGCTTTCAGCTCAGGAACACTGGGGAGCTCCTACCAGAAAGACAATCATATCTGGAATTCTGAACTCATGATAAGGTCTTGCTTTAAAAACAAAAAGCACCTGCAGGCAGCTGTGGCAGTTGCCCTCTGAAGAGGAGGCGGGGCTTTGGCGCTCAGAACAAAACATGCTTATGACTCATTGGAGGGCCTTACTATGGAGGACTAGGTGTGGCTGGGTTGCTCTGCCTAGAACTCAGTGCTGAGGTTACCAGGACAAACATCTACGAGCAGTGAGCTCTGAAAGCCGTGGGGACAATTTTTGAGAGTTCTAAGGACAAGGAGAATACATCCCAGAAAAGGAGGCAGATTGAACTGAGTTCAAAATGTCCTTATTGGATGTGGAACTTTGGGCAAGTGACAGTATTTGTGCCTTAGTGAAGACTGATAATGTGTGTGTGTGTGTGTGTGTGTGTGTGTGTGTGTGTGAAAGAGACAGAGAGAGAGACAGACAGACAAGGTTTATTACAGATTACCTATACAGAGGGAGAAGTCATGGAACATGCTTGATCCCTGGTGGATGACCCTACATCAGTGCCCTCTAGGTTCCCTCTGGGAGACTTCTTTTTTAAACCTTATCAAAGTAAAGACAAACTTGGTGATGACTATTTTGGAGCTACTGCCTCCTCCCCACATGACCTTGGCACCTACTAGTTTCTTGTGCCCCCTCTAAACTTCTGCCCCATGACCCCATTGACCCATGTCTAGTCTGTCTCCGTAGCTTATGTCTTTCCACCTTGCCAAGTCAAGGTCCTCCTGTCCAAACATAGTGTTGACAAGTAAAAAAGCCTAAAGGTGCTTGGGACTGGCTGCAAGGGAAACCAG